>JAVQKI010364153.1:0-11531 GCA_036025975.1 Nematalosa erebi
AAAACGGTGTACTACGGAGCGCTTGGGGTGAACGGAGGTGGGTATTTTATATACTTTTGTACTCGGTAACATCTTTCAATACACTCCAGGTCCATTTCACACCGAACTTCTCCTTTAAATCATTGTCATTTTTAAATCACTTTTCATTTTCAATGGTGTATTAAAGGGCCCATTGCCTTGAGACTCTAAAATGTATTGTATTTAGTAATCAGAGTGTCCACATCCCTCTACAGCCAAGACATGGGCAGGTAATATCTAGTGCCGTGTCTCTAGACCGTTTATTTTCCTCTCCTGTCTGGTGGATGAGCCTTGTCTTAAGTCTGTCTGACCTGCACTTTTCCTGATGGCTTTAAAAGGTGTCGGACAGCCAAGGAAAGGTTAAGGCACTCAGCCAACAGCAGCTGACCCAGGGATCCCTAAAACACTCATTTCCACTGGGCCAGACTTTTAAAAGCCTGCTTGGGCCATCAGCTGCCCTGGTAATGAGCTATTGTCTCTGCCATACAGTGATGATAAAAAGGCTGGCTGCTGTCATCCTTAAGCCTCCACCCTGACACACTGGCCAGCATACTGATTTACAGCCCAACTGAACAGGTACATTTGTGCACTGCAAATCTGTCAGAACAGTGACAATCCACTATGCATATAATATGTAATGTACATACAACATATTTTATTGCATATCATGATTTAATGCCCAACAGTTAAAAGACAAAGACAAGCACAACACAAAAATACTGTATTTGTGAAAGATGGCCTGGATATCTGTTCTATAGTTACACACACACATTCAGTACCAGCACATCAATGTGTAGGTTATTCAATTTTAGAATACATTTATGGGTTCTTTTATCGGACCGAATTTTGTTTGTACAGTGAGGTGATCTTATTAATAACTTCATCCCAGTGTTAACTACCCACAGCATTTATCATATACCCAACTCCTTCGGCTGTGTGAGTGTGAGACAATCTGGGATATGACCAGACAACAGGATTTGGTACGTACAGCGAGAAGCGTCCCAGGGGAGTGTCGTGAGTGGCTCCTCTGTCAGAGTGCAAGTTTGGCAGCAAGACATACAGAGGGGATAAAACAGTATGAGACACACATAGACCAAGCCTTTTGAGTGTTATTGATCGGGACAGGCTTTTAGATATATACAACGCTGGCTGAACTATGCAGTGAATGAGTGATGAATGAGGGAAATAGGCGAGAAATCTCAATAATGTTGACAGTAGATTATTTTTTTTAATGAGGATCTCCATCAAGGAAACTTAAAAAGGCCAGGTTTTAGGCTCACCTTGAGTGTTTCAACACTTGGCAATATATCACTGCTATGATAACCAGAAATCTTCAACCTCTCTGTCTGGCTCCGCACAATTCACTTTTTTCCACTGTCAATGAGCTGGCTGTTTTCGGCTGCCAAGGCCGAGACATCACGGGGGGAAACATATCTCACCGCGTAGCTTTTGTTTTTGACCGAGCCAAACTGCTGGGCCTGGACCAACGCCAACCAGTGCAGCTCAATGAGGGCAAAGTCTACCCATTAAAATCCCACACAAAAAGGACTGCATGCACAGTATATGAGATGGTGCTGAAACCGTAGACTGAAAGTCTGAAGGCTGTTATCGTGCTGCACAGTAGTTTGAAAGGAGTTTCAGGCCAGCAGATAGAAGTCATTTGATAATGAAATAAAGAGCTTTTCCACTCTGACTGAGTAAAATCTTATGTAAGCTTTCAAAATGCTGCTGACAGACTTGGTATGCATTTCTGTCACAACATAAGGAGCCTGTGATTATAATCAAGGTATATGAAAGTCCCAGATCTCAACGGGACCACTTGGTACTCCAGCATCCCTTTCGGATACAAGATTACTTTCATGAATAAAATACTTCCTGTTCTTGACTGAAGGTTTTCGGAAAGTCATTAAATATTTCCCAGACTTGATCCATGATGTCTTCTTTAAAGTCGGCATGGATTTCATTATTAAGAGCAGACTGAACACTGAGGAGGACATGAGGACAAAACATGGTCCCTCATCATCGTTCCCTCTCAGCCAAGGTCCCTATTTCTCCTGATCAGTGCATACTAAGCCCTGCCATAACACAATAAGACTCTTTCTGTTGCATGCCCCCAGAGGAGAGAAGAAGAATTACCCTTTAAATGTGCAATGAACTGAAAGTCAGGAAGAGCTGCAGTCTTCAATATACCTTATCCATGGTAAAGGATAACAAATATTCTGCAAATAGTTGGCAGCCACACGTCACACAGACATTTTTTTTTCTATTGCAAAGATGTTTTGAACAAAATGGGCTTTAAATGTCGTCAAAATCTCTGAGAAGAAATGTACGGAGCAATGTTACTGCTTATGTTCATAACAGAACCATACAGACTTTTCTTCAGAATTTTTTAGCAGGGTTTGAGGGGGAAAATTAGTGGTACAGACTTTCCAGAATATTAATCACTGTTCCCATTCAAACATGAACTCCTCGGGGGAACGTTCCAGAACATTTCTGGGAAAGGTTGCTGGTGTGAAAGGATCTTAAGATGAGCTCCAAGGTAGCCCAGCACTGTACCTGCATCTCAGCACTGAGTTTGGGCATGGATACAGCCCTCCCCTGGCTCTCCAGACAAGATGAGGCTCCTGTGTTGGCACTGTGTTCCATCTTTTTCAACTCAACTGACTCCTAAAGAACAACACACATACATGCATGCACGCACGCACACACATACATACACACATACATACACACACACACACACACACACACACACACACACACATGCAGACAAGGTCGCGCGCACACACACACACACTTTTTACAACTCCTAAAGTCAACAGAAAAATAATCACCAGAATGATGAGTCACTTTAAGAAAGACCGCCATGACCCACTGTTTTTCAAAATTCAGTTTTACCACATTAATTAGATTATGCTACAAATACTATGCTATAGATACTACAGAGTACCTGGGCAGTGGCTGGATCTGCAGCATCGTCTGACGGTCCCCTGTGGATTGGCCGTCTGCTGGGTCTCTGGACCTCCCGAGACTTCTCAGAGGCCCATGAAGAGGACCCTCTAATGTTGACATCTTGGCTTTGCCTGTGTGGAGTTGTGATAGGGAGAAAGAGCAAACTATGTTAGCTAACCTTAGTGCCACCTAATTACTCTGCTCACCATTGCATTTTGCTGGATCTCTGATCAGGCAACTCTCCAAAGGCTTTGGCTTGCTTTGAATAGATTTTTTAATCTCCAATCAGTGAACAGAAGTTGAAGGCAGAACCAATAGGTTTAAATTTTCAGCAAATTTCCCACCCCATGAACAGTAAACATATGCCTATCAAGAGCTCCTAGACTCTTTGCGAAGCACACAGGTAAAACAATGCTCAACCAAAAATGACCGTAAAGTTGCATCAGTTGCAGTCACTATAGGCAGGGCCATTTTTTTTTTCTTTCTTTCTTTGTTGGTTTGCTAGTTTCTATGAGCCTGTCAGCAAGTGGACAGCTGTTCCCATGCATCAAGCAGTCAATCACGGTGATGTTAGTTTATGAATCTAGTGAGGTTGCCTGAGCTGGCAGGCGCGGCCGGTGTCACTCACTGTGTGCGTCCGTTGTTGAGCGTTGTGGAGCTGGGTCTGGTCTGCGCTTGGGCCTCAGATGGACAGTCCACACTGTTCACATCCATGTCCTGCATGTGAGTGAGGGGCAGTATTGGTTTGAGGAGTGCGCCCACTTTACTCTGCGCAGACAGAGAACACACTCAGACACTCCAGGCATGCAGGGGTAAAAGCAGAGGGGTGTTTCACAACAGAACAGAGTGTCTTACCTGATTGCCTGCCGCCTGATCCTTTTGCAGCTGCTGCTGCATCTGAAGCCTCTGGGCCCGGTTTTGCTTGTAGTAGTCAAAGATCATTAAAGCAGCGTACACCTTCCCCACTGTCAGCTCATTGGCTGAGGCATTCAGGAATGAAAGGCAATAAAGAAATACAGAAAAGCACAGACAGAGAGCAAGAGTGTATGTTAGATTAAAAAAAAAAAAAAAAATGTTTGTTTCAAAATTTTTTTGACGGTTGGTGTTGCTACATTTAAGAGTGAACAGGTAAGACATATCTTCACCACAAGGTGGTGCCATAAACAAACAGTCATCTGACTCACTTAGATCTACTGTATATCAACCATTGATGTTCAATGAGGTACAGTAACAAAACTCTAAAAACAGCTGAGGAAGAACACAAATGCCCATTTATCTACATTTATGCACTCTAAATTCTGGAATGCATACGTTTGTGTGGCGTCACCAGCAGGTCCATGGTTTTCTGAGACAGGTTAGGCCATACTGTTGCCAACTCCTTCTTCAGCTCAGCGTCACTTAACCGCTGGGCCACCATCCCTGAGAGAAACCGCAAGAGACCTCACTATATCAGCACAAAGACACACACAGCCCTCATCCATTCTCAAATAAGACAACACAAATTGTGCATATTTTTCAAAACAAACACATACTTTCCTCCAGATTTAGATAGTTACAATACAATGGAGATGAAACATAGTTTAGTTTTGTGCCATGGAGAGACACTGAGCAGCGGAGCCTGAGAAACGCATACGCTGCCATCAGCCACTCTGTGCGACAGCGCACACTCCACAACACAACACAAAAGACACTAATGAGTCCAAATGGGATTCGGGGGAAAAGCCCATTAAACAAACACACAACACTGCACTCAGATCACAGGAAAAGTGCTAACTGCAATAAAACCTCACTAATGTGCCACATTTTTTTTATTTCATCTTACAGCTAATTTGCTCTCGATTCTGATTTGTTCAGAGTAAACAGTGCCTCAGAACTAGTGGCATGGTTAAACTACAGAACTAAATAGCCAACCTAAGTCACAAAACAGTAGTCTTTTGACTTACACACACCCAGATATATCCCTGAGAAAGCTTCTTTCCAAAACAAATAAAACAAGTCTAGCTGACATGCTGTACCCAACTGCAAAAGTTCCTCTCAGTGTTAATAGCATCACCTCTCCAACGAATGAACACACTGTGAGGAACATATTCTTCCGGCGACGCATTAATAATGAATGCATCTGCACTCCTCGCAAACTAAACACACATACTGTACTGTACATCTTCCTTTCTGTCACTTCTTGAGCTTGGCTCCTGCATCCTGTCCACTCTATTAACCACAGTCAGCAACAATAAACCTACTATGAGACCTGAGTGTACACAAAACTGCATACAGAAGCATTTCCAATCTAAAAATTCCAAACTTACATCCTGTAGGCCATCTCAGATAAGTCACATGCCTTGACTCCCTAAGCCCTATGCCCTGAAACACATGGACTTAACTGGCATGAGACCCCTTCATGATTGGCTCCATGCCAGTTAAATCTTTGAGGGTTCAGGGCTTATAAAAGGATTCAGCCACAGGCATGGTCAAGCTACATGTTCACTTTGAAAGCCACTCTTAACAAATTCATTAGATCAGACTTGCGTTTCTAACATCAAAGTCAATTCAAACAATCATAACGAACAATCGTAACTCTAGTTACAGTACAACTGTTAGAGGCCTTGCCTGATGCCAGTTTGATCTCCAGGGCAGTGCGTATGAGAGCCATTAGGGTGGAGGTGAAGTGGACAGTGTTGTCATCCGCTATGGGCATGTTCATCTTCACCAGACGCTACAGGAACGACGGAGGGGGAGCAAAACAGGTTAGGGATACTCACATCTCGGCAGCCAGGTCGAGGCACTCGCATAATACAACACTTCTCTTTGAGAGGAAACAGCCTGTGTGCTGCTAATGCCCATCTTGACCACTCCTGAGCCAATGCTGCCATTTGATCAGATAATGCATCACTGTTGCTTCTATTTTTATCACGCTAGTAGTACTATTAGCAGTAACAGAAGTAGTAGTACAGTATGAGAAGATGTACAGTAATTGCACTACCTCCTCTAGTAGGTGGGGAGTAAGACCCTTTATTTGTGCAGCACACAAATTGTTTCTTCCAAAAAGAAACACGAAATAAAGAGAATATGTCAAACATTCACATTCACTGCTACAGGCTACCATCTGCAGCCAAGGGTGTGTTGGCGTGAGACTGACACCAAGAGACAGAAAAGTGAGAGAAAAGCAAGTACACATGAAGGTGCTTCACAGGTCATGGGAGCTCGACTCTGTGCTAACTTCACACAAAATACACAGTGATCGTGGCTACTTTTTGGGCCCAATGATGGCCTTTGCTGTGAGTCGTAAGCAGCTGTTATCTAACGACTTTCCTGTTTGCTTAAATAAAATGATTGTGTGAGTGTGTGCATGTGTGTGTGTGGTCCATGACTGTACTCAATGACTAAATATGTTTAGTGCACAGTGTTGCACTGTGTGATGCTACTCTGTAAAGAGTTGAGCTCCCGGGAACAAACAGAGCATACATCCACTAGCAGTAGCAGTGCAAGAGTAAAAACAGACCATCTGAATGGAACAGGAGGGAAAAAAATAACTGAAGTACATTCACACACTTGTACAAAGAGAGGAAGAGGCAGAAAGAGGACTGAGAGAGATGCAGAGAAACTATATGGCAGAAAGACGAGGGATGTTCAGAAAGAGAAAGAGAAAGAGAGAGAGAGAGAAAGAGACAACAGAGCATAGAGAAAAAAGAAAGACTTGTTGGAGAAATACAAAAAGAACTGCTGTCTGCAACTGTCATGGCGTAAAAACAAACCACACTGCTCCACAAAGAACTATATCCCATCGTATTGGAGGGACTTGGAAATAGACTGAGTAAGATGGGCTAAGTAAAAAGTTAAGAAAACAATGACACGAGATGTACCAGGCTTTGAAAGAAAGGCATCTAGATGAAAATTTGATGTATTATGGAGCAGTATCTACACACAAAATGTCCTCTCAATACATTGTTCTAAAATAAATTTTAAAAGTTCAGTGTTTCCCCCATGTAACTTTAATTAGGTTAATTACATAATGTGAGTATGTGTGGATATTGCAAGAGACATGAGCAAGCATTCGCAACCAACCTAAGTAAATTAGTAGTGTGCAATGTGCATGCTATCTCTAGCAGTGCATCATACATGGTGCAAAAACCCCTACACAATGCAGAGTGAGGGACAAAACCTTTACATGAGTATGATGTTGGGGACAAAAAAAAAAAAACATACATACACAGAAATGAATTCTGATCCTCCGAAACATTTTCCTTTCTTTTTTTTCTTCTCTTACAAGTACACCTTTCCATATACTGTAGTACTCAAAGTAGTAGTACTAGTAGTAGTCTAATCATCCTCCTCAAATCAAACTAAGCTAAGAAAAAAAAGGTAAGCTAAGCTAAAAAGAAAGGTGAGCTAATCTAGGCTAAAAAAAAAGGTAAGCTGTAAAGGGTAGAGTGGAAGAGAAAAGCAGGGACAAGGAGAAGGAAGTGGCAACTACACCAATAAAAAAAGGGTCGGAGCACTAGCAAAAGAAACAAACCATGGAACCAGGGGTTACATTGCGGAGCACAGAGATTGGCTGAGGAGTAAGCCAATGGGAAGAGAGTGCGCGAGCAGAAGGGGTTTGTCGAGAGGAGGGCTACCTTGTAGGCGATTCTCGGCGGGCATTTCTTCCCCAAACCTAATGGTGGGGACATGTGGAGCAGCATCTCATACATATCACGGTACTTGATACGGCCGCTTCACAGAGCAGAGAACAAAAAGCCAAATAGAAAAGGGATGGGGGAGTTAGAGACACAGAGGAGAAATGACAGAAACAAAACAAACAAACAAACAAAAAAAAGACGAAAACAAAACAAAAACACAAAACAGAAATCTTTTGTTATTGAGATTTCCAAGAGAGACATGAGATGGATGCCATCCTCGCCCCGGGGGCTTGATCGGGGACAAAGATGGATCCTTGGGGGTGGGGCAAGAGAGGCTAGTGGTCCTGGAGGAAGAGTTGGGCCAGGGGGGGCAGGGAAGTCATGGTAATGGTGAGAGTGAGTGAATGGGTGAGTTGGGTGGAGGAGTAACACCAGGTGAAGGATGAAGAGAATTAATGGCTGCATTGTACTGGAGATGTCTGCTTCAGCATGCAGAGAGACATCGAGGGGATTCTCAACATGGTCCGTGGAAACAGAGATTTCAAGGCCAGTCTTCTCAACCAATTACACTTTTATTCTTTTCCTTTTAATGCCTTGCAAAAAAAAAAAAAAAAAAAAAAAATTTGGAACCGTAACCCTAACAATAAATCGAAATTCCAGTTTCGAGTCTATACTTTTTTTGAATACCCTTCAAAACAATGATGTCACTGTAATCCCATACACTATCACTGGAACAAACTCAAAAGCTTTGGCAAAAGGTGGGCTTCAGAGACTTCAGAGTGTTATCATTGGTCAGAGAGTGGCTTTGAAATCTGTTTCCAGTCCCGCATCCGTAACCAAAGCCAGTCAGTCTGGTAGGGCAAGTGCTTGTGTGTAGGTGAGTCATAGAAGTGCACAGCCATTCGTTCGGGGGTCGCTGGGCACTGTCGTACAGCGCAGCACAGCGCCCGAGAGTGGACGAAGTCGCTGGGGTTTGCAAACCTTGTATGCTACCCTATTAGGGCAGTTCTTTCCTAAGCCAAGGGGAGGTGAGATAATTCGCAACAAATTGTACATATCCTTATAGGAAATCCGTCCGCTGCGGAAAAAAACAAGCAGATACAACACAAGCTTAAGCACAGGGGTAGCAGAACAGTGAGTAGCCTAGTGCTAAAGGGCCCACTTCAACACTTATAGGGCTTCCTTCTCAGATACAGACTCCTTTCTGAAAAACCTGCAGCCTTGTTAGCTTTTACCAAGATAACTGTAGTCTACAGTAGGTGTCTGCACCTCAAGGGGCTCGCTATGCTACAACACAACCCCTCACAACATCAGACATCTCTTTTTTTCTTGCTGTAGAAAGAGAACAGATTTAAATCATTGAGTAGGACCTGTAGGCTACTGGCTGGGTGACTCTGGCCCCTATAGTTCTCCCATTCCAACCAAGATGAATTCTCCTCTGGATGGCAGTTGCCAGACTAAAAGTAGTTTATTTGTCAGTGAGCATAAGCTAAGGGAGTCACCATCCATCTTTCCTTGAGCTGTCATGGACAAAACATACCAGGCAGCTGGGTCGTACTCAGCCCAAACTCGAATGAACTCATCGAGGTGATGGGGCCCCAGGATAGACGAGTCTCTGGTGAGGTACTCGAAGTTATCCATGATGACTGCTACAAATAAATTCAGCATCTGAAACAGAATACCATAACAGCATACGTAAACATCATACTATTTAGTATTACAGTATTATTGATTACAATATTACAGAATTCATAAAGTCTTACAGCACTACAATAGAGTAACAGTATTGTAATATTAAAATATTTAGGCCGTAATTTATATAACATTCCCCATCAGCATTCCTCATTTTAAACAGACACCACCCAAAAAATCCTGACTTAATGCTGATGCTTTGAGGGAGGGCACAAACACCTAAGGCATGCAGGAGAGGAAGTGGTCGGGCATGTCGTCTTAAGAGCACTGACCAAGAAAGAACAGAGGAAGATGAAGGAGACGAAGTAGAAGTAGGCGAAGTCGCTGCCGCACCCCTTGCCGGCTACGCCTGACCTCACGTCACAGGTACGGTGACTCAAACAGGACAGCATGATTTCATGCCAGGCCTCCCCCGTGGCACTCCTGAGGGCAGCAGAAAAAGATAACGAGAGAGAGAGAGAGAGAGAGAGAGAGAGGGAGAGAGAGAGAGAGAGGTGATGAAAGGGGTAGCAGTTAGAGCACTAAAAATGCACTGGTTACCCCTTTACACACACGCACACACACACAAACACACACACAACCATTTTAATTCTAATAATTACAACCGATCTTGGTCTCAACTCCAGAAGATAAGGAGAAGTGCTCAACGCAATTCAATCCTGAGGAGACAGCTGAGAGAGAATCATTAAAATATGGAAATGAAATCCACTCCTTCAGAGATGAAGTGTCGTCCTCCAGGTGGCACTTCTAAAGCAAACGCTAGCTGTGCTCCGCTTGCCGTCTCCATCTCAAGGCTGCCTGGCGCAGCGGAACCGTAAACAGAAGTGTGTAAGCTTGTCAGAACAAAGGTGGTGCTGAAGCGCGTTGAAAGGACCAAGTATACACACACACAGGGAGTGTGAACATGACTCCTCAGACTTACGCAGAGTGTGTGTGTGCATGTCTGTTTGTGTGTGAAAGAGAGAAAGGCAGAAGTGTGAGGAAGAAATAAGTAAGAGTGCAGAGGATGTTCTTCAGCTGTGAGATGGCACAGTTACTGAAGCAGACAGTCTTGCAGCAGCAATTACCGGCCCACTGCCCAAGACTTCAGCCTGTGGGCAAGGCAGGGTGGCACCCTTATGGCAGCACAGAGCCCTTGAACTGAGCAAATGAACAGCTCTCCGTCCCTTTGACCAAATGCCCACCCCTCCCCACAAACACTTAGGACTCTGCCAAGACCAAGACCTCACCAGAGGAACAGAAGGCAGCCAATCAGCAAACTCTCTGGCCCTCACATTATCTCTCCATTAGCAACACACTGTTGACCAAATGAGGAACGCCTGAGGGAGAAACAGACAAAAATGGCAAATGATCTGCCCTGCATCTGTGTGAAGGACTTCTTACCCCTTTGGGATGTCATGCTCAAGCCTTGATGTTTCTGAGCTCTAGCTTAGGCAACTGGAGATAAAAGAAAAAACACACGAGGAAAGGAGGAGGTGGGGGGGGCTAAATGCTTTTTACTGCGTTTAGGTTGCCATTAATTTAGATGCCAATTCATGAGCCTTCCGAAAAGGAGGAGTTCACTGGAGGACAGGAACATTCAAATATTCCTTTTTATGAAAGCGTTCACCCAGACTCTAACTGGCACTTCTAAAAGGTTACTTACGTACGTATGAACCGGTGTCTTTTTGCAACACAGTCAGCATTGTCATGCTGTGAAATGTTTTCTTTCATTTCTCTTTTGTAATGTTTTCCGACCAACGCAGAACTGTATACTGTATTCTGGATGGCTGTTGGCAATAACAAGTGCATTCATCTGTGCACCATCAAGATAAACCTGAAACGAAAACCCACACTAGTTGCCTTATTAAAGCATCCCTCATAAAGTCAAATTGTTGCATGGTGTTGATTTAAAGAGGTCTCAGGCTCAGGATGTGAGTAAGAGCTTTGTGACAATGACAGTGCTGAAAGTCCCTTGCCACATTAAGGAATAAACAAAATTAGATTTAGATTTAAGTGAATTTCCAAGTGACCTTACCTGAAAAGGAGCATCAGAGCCTGGAGGAAGGTGCGAAAGTTGTTATGGTGATTGATAGCGGTGTCCTCATTGAGCTCAATGTTCCCAAAAACCTGTAATTGAGAATAAGCACAGCTAATGCTGAATACAAGCACAGTCGTAATTTCTATTAATGGAGTAGTTCATTCATTGTATACAGCGTGTTCTACAGTATGCATCCGAATCTATACCTATAAAAACTGACTTTTAAAGGA
>JAVQKI010364247.1:0-12838 GCA_036025975.1 Nematalosa erebi
ACTAGTGTTTGCAGAATCAACTGGTCTCCCAATCTCAGTATATTTTGATGAGCCTGGAAGGTTTGTGTTAACATGTCCTAATAAATATTACACGCCACATGTGCATGATTTATCTTGGATGTATAGAACTAATGTCATTAACTGTGTTTGTGTGCATGTAGGCCAGTAATCCTCAGTGTGTCAGACAGCGTCCTTGAGGCTAATTTTGTTCTGGCTACTTTGTCAGAGGATGCCCATCACAACGACAACAACAACACAAAACGGTATGTGAAAGTAATTCAACCAAAATAGTCCCCCACAGAATCGCACCACTTCCTCTCTGAGTATTTCAAGCCCCTCCTCCCTTCCCCCCTCACTCTCACTGTTTTTGCACAGTGCCTCATCTCCACCACCTCCAGATGACTTCATGTGTGATGACATGGACTCATACCTCATTGCTATGGAAACAAGTGAAATTGCTGGACCCTCCACCGAGATCAACCAACAACCATGCTCAGCCCGTGCCCCAGCTATGCCAAGTCACCAATCACTTTGTGATCTGGAAGAGCAACAGGAAGAGGAGGAGGACGATGATGACTTGGAGAGACCACCTAATAAAAAAGTACGTAGCATTCTAATGTAATGTACAAATGTTGTTACTTCTCAGAGCCCAAGTTTGTTTTATGTGACTGCATGTGTTTATTTGTTTATTTATTTCCTGTTTATTCACTTATTTTCAGTTCCGATCACTCTTCTTTGGATCAGTCCTGCCCACACCCTCTCAGGTGTCCAACCAGACATTGCAAAGCCAAGATGTTCTTGCCAGTGATAGCGAGGATGAGAATTCCCCATGACCAGGAGCACTCCAAGTTCAGACTACAAGAATGCAAATGCTAACAGAGAAGCTTGTGAAAAATGGTGACAACACAGAGAAATGTGACTTTACAAAGACTAATTCATAAACTCTCACAAAGAAAAGCACATTTTAATTATGATCAATGTCAGTGGAATTTCATCTGCGGGAAAAGAAAAAAGTGGTTGGCCATTCAAATCATTGTACAGAATGATTAAAATGTTTTATTTTCTTTGCTTTCCATTGTCTTATCATTTAAACATTCTGTGTGAAAAGTCAGTATGCCTCTCCCTCTAACATTCAAAAGTAGTTATCAGACAACGGAGTCGAGTTCCTCCTAGATACTACATTTTGAGATTCACTTCTTTTAAGGGTACTGTCTTTGGCTCTGAATGTACTACTTGGCAGCTGGAAACTTTTTCCTCTTGTCTGGGGCTTTTTGCGCTCTCTCTCCTGGTCTTTCTCCTTCTCTTTCTCTTGTTTTTTCCTCAACTTCTCTTCCTCTTTTTCTCTCCTCTCCCTCTCCCTCCGCCGCTTCCTCCTCTCCTTTGAACTCAGCTGTGCCTCATCCTCCGCCTCTTCACTGAAATCCTGGATGAGGATTTTAGGGATGGTCATTTTGTGGGTTGTGCTGCTCTTGGCCCCTCCTCGGAGTCTCTGGAAAAGACCCAAGCGTTTCGGGCTCTCAGTCAACTTCCCCATGTCTGCGGGATTCAAAGTTTGTGATTTAGAGGGTGAATGAGTGTGTAGGGGAGATTGTGTGGTTCCCTGTGTGTGTGAGGAATTCTTTGGCCGGGAGGCAGGAGAGTGTGGGGACTCTGGGATGGGTGTTGCAAAAGGTCCTTCTGTCTTTGCTGGACTCTGTGGTTGTGGTGGGATTGTGTTGTCCTCCAGTGGTATGTCCCTAGGATCTTTGAAGATGTCCTCAGAGAGAACTCTGGGATAGGAGGATCTGGAATTAGAGTATCTCCGCACACGGACCTGCCCAGTTGGAGGGGGCTGCGCTTCAGAGGCCCTGGTTGTTCCTGTCGCTGGTTCAGGGAAAGTTGTGACATTGGCTGTTTCTGCACCACCGACAGATGCGACAGAGTCCCTCTCAGCTATGGATTTTGTGCTGCTGTTTTGCGAGGAAGAGCTTGCTTCCTCTGTCCCAGCATGTTCTTTATTCTCCTCTGCAACTATTCTTTCGGTCTTTTCTTTTTCACTTTCTTTGCATAACTCCTTTGAGTCTGTCCTGTCAGGGCTATTATTTGATAAACTGATTGGATCAGACATCTCCTCTGCCTCCTGCGTTTTAGAGATTTCTCCTTCCGGCCTACTTACCACTTCTTCTCTGCTGGTATCAATGTCACTGTGGCTCTCTGTCTCTGCAGTGTGTGCTGCGTTCTCTGACTGACTAAGCAAATGTTCTTCTGACCCGGACTGATTGTTTGGATGGATCTCAATGCCATTAGGTGGTTTGCTGGTGTCTGTCTCTGTGAGTTGTGTTGAAATTGTAGAGTTAGGAGTGCTGAGCTGCTCTGCTTCTGTGGCTTGGCCTTCTTTATTGGCCGCCGATGATTGTGGCGATCCGCTGGAGCCAATTGTGGACTGCGGTCTACTGGGAAATGATGAGCAGATCTCCTGTGTTGAAGTTGCTGAGGTGTTAACAGAAGCTTTCTCCTGAGAGCTGCCCATTGTCTCCTCCATAACAACCATGTGTTCCTGCGTCTCGTGATCTGTGTACTCTGTGCATCCCTCTGCTGCCTCTGTAATTGCTTCTTTTTCTCGCGGTTGGTCTTGTTCTTCAACAGTTGGTTTTGTTGCGGCTGGGGCCTCGCTGTGCCTGTCCACAAGGGGACTGTGAGTGCACTGGTTCTCGCCTTCCAGAAGAGGTCCCACATCTGTTTGTGAGTTCTCCATTTCAGCGCTTAAGTCTGCATCCAGAGAGCTCTGGGGTTTTGGAGGCGGAGGGTCAGAGTTCAAGTCATCCTCCACAGGAGGTGTGCTGAGTGAGGACACAGAGTCTTGCGGCTGTAATGCCTGGCCAGGTGATGACACGTCTGTTTCCACCTTGTCCTCTTCACCCTTCTTCTCCACAACCTCATCATCAGGCTGTACCTCTTCCTCTTGTTTGCTAGTGCTCAGTGCTTTAACTCTTTCACTCTCTTCATCTCCCTGTGTGTGCAAGTCATCTTCACATGTAACCTCTGTCTGCGTCACCTCTTCTTCCTCCTCCTCCTCTGTCTGGCCAACCTCTCCAGTTTGACCATGTGGTGTATTTGCTTGCCCCATCTCTTGCCCTTGATCTTCCTGCCCTTGCCATTCCTCCTGATCAGTGCTCGTCTGGCCTTCTTTTGTGTCTATACTGTCACATGTCTCTTGCTGGTCTGTGTGCGATTGTGTTGTCTCCTGCTCGTCTTTCAAACTCTCTAACCCAGATTTGTGAGTAACTGTTGCTTCTTCCTCGTGTTCATCCTTGACTGACTGCATTCCTGCCGCAGGCCTATTTTCAGCTGCCTTCATCACCTCCACTTGTTTGTCTTGTACCGTCTGCATTTCCTCAACCTCTTCAGCTTTTGCAGTCTGCATTTCCTCAACCTCTTCAGCTTTTACTGTCTGCATTTCCTCTTCCAGTTTATCTGCCAGAATCTGAATGTCTTCCTCTGGTTTATCCCTCACTATCACCGTTTCCTCTTTTCCCTCCACTATTAGTTCCTCCTTATCCTTCAGTATTTGTATTTCGTTTTCCAGTTCTGTTTTCTGTGGCCCATGATGCTTATTCTCATCCTCCTGAATTTCCTCCTCCACCCTACCTCTATCTTCCTCTGTCTGACTCTCCTCCTCTGATATACCCTCACCCTCCTCATGACTGCTTTGAGTATGGACTTTCTTTTCCTGTCTGTCTCCTTCTGACTCCGATGGTCCCTCTTTTGTGGTTGTGATGCCACTGTTCCTATTGGATGGTCTACTCTGCTGGTCTGTGTGTGTGTAAGTCTGAGCCCGCTCAGACGCTGCTACTCCCACACTTCCATCTGAAGAGGTTCTGCAGTGGCCTCCTTCTTTCGAAGGTAAAGGATTTGGTGTATTGATGTCAGGCTCCTCTGTGCCTTTATCCAGTGCAGTCGTTTGGTGATGACTATCCATGCTGCTGGTGCTGCCATCACTGTGCTTTCGGTTTTCCACGTGTTTATCTCCGTGGATCGTCTGCTCTCCTGCACTTCCCTCACCTTCATCTGCAGCCTTGCTCCCCCTCTTTTTCCACTTTTTCCGCAGAAGCGATGGCGAAAGAGAGGATGGTGATGGACGGAGGGGCAGGGACAGGTTCCCCTTCTCCTTCGCTTTCTTTTCTTGTTTCTCTTCCATCTCTTTCACCCTCTCCCATGCCATCATGTATCCATGGCAACGGCCGCGAGGGTCAAAGGTCGAGTTGGGTCGCTCCTTCCTCCAGTTGTCCAACTCTTTCTCGGTCCGTCGCTGCAAATCTTTCTCAGACAGGGACACTGAGCACACCTGTGAGAGGAGATTAGGCTATGAGACAATTTCCAGAGAAACAACAAACCTTGTACATTTTTTTTTTAACAGCCTCACAGTCTCATAAGGATTGTATATTTAAATCCTGCTCAACTAGTTAAGATGAAAAAAAAAAAAAAAAACAGCACTACCACCTACAGTGAAAACAGAAACTTGTCAGAGCTGCAGTTATTTTCGGCTGTTCGTACTGCATGCTATTTTGCCACATTGTGGCATGAATGGCTGAAGCCATGGCAAACTTCATTAGGTAAGAACAGCTCAACATGTCATGGTGACTTATTTAAATGAGAAATCCGACGTGAATCACTCAATAACCCTATTGTTCAAGGTCACTGAATGCTATCTGTAGGAAAATTAACCAGAAAAAGTGATGCAACATAGACCGAATAACGAACTGATAACGAATATTAAATGAATGGGGCACAACAAAATTAAACTGAAAGTCAGTTAGTTACTGTGCCCCAATCACTCAGCTTGTTGCTGGTTCACTATTACATTGTAAGTCTAAGCTGTATCAAATTGTCTTGTTCTTTTCTGATGACAGCACTTGGTGACCTTGAACAACAGGGCTATGGACTGATTCACTCCGGATTTCTCCTTTAAGCAGCGCTCTTATTCACCTCTTGGATAAAGGCATCAGCATCCTCATGCTGCAGGTACTCCTTCACCCCTCGAAGACGCTCCAAGGTTTCCATCTGCCCATCACACTCCTCCCGCTGGTCCCCGCGACCCAGAACCCGCCGCACCAACACAACCGCCACCTGGAACAGCACTCGCACGCCTGATGGGGCGAATTCGGGTGGAGACAACAGAAAAGGCAATAGGGATGAGCAGAATTGCGGCAGAGGAAAAATTGGAACAAACAGAAGAGGATGACATGCATCTCCGGGTGACATTTAACAGTGTAGCTCAACATGATCAGAGAGGTATGTACCATAACAGAAGAAAAGGTCCCAGACGCGTAGCAGTGTGCTAAAAGGCAGGTGTCGTGTGTAAAGGCACATCAGCCAATCTGTGGCAAACATAAGTGGCTCCACGCCCTGCCGCAGCAGGTGCCTGTGTGCTGCAGGACACGCCTTCTTCAGAACCCATGGAAGCATTCCAGCATCAAACAGAACCCCCTCCTACACAGGAAGACAAAACCAGAGCCGTATAAGGGCAGGAATGCGCAGACACCACACCTGTGTGCCGTGTTCGCATGCAGAGTAACGTTTCCTCACCAGCAGGGGACTGTAGTAGCCAGGCAGGTACAGCTCACTGATTTGCACCAGACACCAGAAGGCCTCCTGAGACAGCAAGGAAGTAATAATTTGAATGATTTCCTTTTATGACTGTGCCGTAATTTATGCAACCCACACAGACATATAAAAAAAACGCACCCACTGCAGTAGAAATTTTAACTTTCAGGAATCTCTAAAATTAAATTTGGTTTCAGGGGCCGGTACTGAAATTGCATGGCATTGGCTTTCCTGTGATGATGTCATAGAATAATTGGCACCTCAGTGGGCATGTTCATCAGAAGCACCGCAGCAACAGGACCCTGGGCCTGACAGTAGCCTTCATCAGGGCGGAACTGAGTGTAAGCCTTCAGGACTCGAAATAACCCACGCTGCCTGCCCAAATGACAACAAATAAAATTAGCTTCTGTCTGCAGTGGAAACCAGTTAAAAAAGTTTACATACCCTTCAGAAAAAGACAAACTTTTTTTTTTCTTCACCGTTGGACATTCATGTGTGAGCAGCACTGAAAAGGTGTGTGTAGGCAGGAATGAGTTACAATTCCAGAAAACTATTATCAGAAGCTTGTGGAAGAAAACCTAAAACTTTTGGTCCTAGTAAAAAGGTTGTAAGGCGATTCCACCAAATACTAAGGACGTGTATGTGAATGACTGAAGAAAGTAATTTGTAATATAGGGAAAAAAAATGTATTAACTGCCTTAAAACAGACAAAATGTTTACTCTGATTTAATGTAATTTAATTTTTTTCACTCAGTAACTATATGCATGTGACCATAAACTTCCTTATGTCCTTCTATCGTTGTATGTACGACACTGAGAGGAACAAAACCAGTTTTTGTGTGTTATTCTGAAGTGTACACTATGCAAACTTTTGGCTTCTATTGTATATTTTAATAGATATGCAGAGAATGACAGAGGTCTTTTCTCAGACTGACTAATTCAGTCCAGGGAGAGAGGTGGGTGGATGAGAAGGAGTAGAAAGGAAGAGAGATGACTGTACCCATGACCGTCTTTGGACAGAAACATCTCATGGAAAGGGAACTGTCTGTCTGTGTCTCTCTCTATCACATCCACCCAGTTCTGCAAAGCAGGAGCCTCATCCAGAGTCTAAAGGGAGAGAGAATATAATTCAGTTGAGACTGCAGACAACATCGATGACATACACAAATAACTAAATTGAATCTCTCCTGGGTCAGAAAGAGATATACTTACCAAAATATAGTGTTAAAAAAATATATAAACTTTAAAATCAAACAATTAATAAATAAACATAATGCTATGTTATATGTTAGGCTACAAGATCTAAGCTTATGAAATGCAACACTTAATTTAATAACCAGCCCCATAGATAAATTAAAATAGAAACGTATCTCTTATGCTTCTTTGTAACAGCACCTACTTCAACTGTGTGGTCAAATTACTATTTGGAGACACCCTCTTACCTGATACAGCTTTTGGTTATAACGCATCCGCTGCGTAGCTCCACACAAGAGTGGCCAACACTTTGCCCTGAGGGATGCTGGGATACCTTTTTGACACTGACCCTTGACCTAAGGAAAAGGTCATTTGCTATCAGGAACATGTCCTCCAGATGAAACATAATGATAAGTTCTTGCTTGTGGTGGGTGTGGCAGGTAGAAAGCATGGAGAGAATCGATACAGACAAATATAGTCATGGCATTTGCTTTTTATAAATAGATAGGCCTACAGTGAGATTATATGTAGGGGTGTACCATGAAGGTAGTGGAAAAAGAGATGAGTACAAGAATGGAATTACTGTACAGTGCCTGACTGCAAAATGGTAAAAATGAATAGATATGAGGTATACAAATCATTATGTTATACACACAAATGAAAATAACTGAATGCATAATAGTGTGGCTGGGCAAACCATCACACACACACACACACACACACACACACACACACACACACCTTGCTGCTCCTTCGCTGAGAGACATCATCCCACTGACTGATGATACTGAGCCACTTCACCTCTCTGTGTCTCACTAGGACAGGTGAGGGTCCATCCCTATGTACACACACACACACACAACAGTTAGAGCAGATTCAGAATGACAGTATAAGACAGTGGAAGCATATATAGGCACACCAGTATTGCCTGTAACAGCATGTGTTCTTCAACTGTTTTTGCAGCAATGGTTTTGCTTAGACGTGCACCAATTAGGCATTACAAATTATTTAGATCTGCACATAAATTACTTTATCTGTACAGTAGGGTAGATTATGATGGGTGAAATGTGAGCTTCACATCAACAACAGAGTTTAGACAACACAGTTTCATCACCGGAAGAATGACACCAAAAACACCAAACAACAGGAAACCACACATAGGCGGAAGAAAAGTTTCTATGGCAACGGGCAGGATGTACGGTTAGTTCGTGAGGGAGTAGAGTAGGTGACAGTTGGTTTAAAAAGAAAGAGAAAAAGAGTGTGAAGAGTTAAACTTCAAGGACTATATAACTTTTAATCTTAATATCACAAGGATTTCACACACATACTGTAATCTCATCAGAGAGGTGAGAGGTTCTACATCATTGTGATTCAACAGTAATCAGGACACTAACCCAGGGTTGATTCCATTGCCCAGTATAAATCCAAAGCGATCTGTCTCTGTCGCAGACCCTGATGGCTCTATGTCAGCTTTGTCCCCTGTACGGTCCTGCTGGACCTCCATTGCTAGAGAGAGACACTAAGTTACAGATCTGAGCATGTGCGGATCTGAGCATAACGAACACGTACACACACGTACAAAACAGACAGGTTCTGTCATCTCAAAGTTTCATGGGGTGCCACATTTAAGTACTTTAATTTTTATGAGTGATTGAAAGGTTATTGATTTACCAGGCAGAATATGAAGATGAAATTCTACAAAACAAAATAAAAATCTAGAATTACCTTATGTTCCTCTCCACTGTGCAGGAGTTAAGAGCAAGGAGTGATAGAAAGACACAGAGATGGGAGGTGAAAGGAGGGACTTCCGTGCTTTGTGCAAGACAGACTGACTGAGGGTTTATCAAGCAGCCCCAAATGACACTTGACTTGTTACAGTCTGTACAGTGATTGCATCCAAGGGGCCAATCACCAGTTCAAGTGGGCTATGTTTAAAAGTCGTGATGGTTGTGTTGGACATTATTTGCTATTTTGATGCATTCCCAGTGGTAACTAAACCAACGCCAATTGGAGGCAAATGTTCTTACAAAGTTCTTTCTCGAAAACCAGTTAATAGCCACAGGGTGCCGCGACTTCCTGTGCTGATAAATGCGTGCGCACGATTGGTCCGTGCGTCTTGTGGCCAGTCAGTAACACACTTGCAAGACTACGATTATCACGGTAAGTTACGCCACTGCGTCATTCATCTTCAGTAGACTCCGACAAAGCGTTTTTGTGCGTCACAGCTGTATGGTTCTTGTCGGAAAACCGAACCTTTACCGAATAGACAAATTAATATTTACTCTCTAGTACTGCGGATAGGCGACTCAAACTAATTCAAATAACGGGATGCATGTAGTTAAACGATACGCCCTCTAATTAGTATAGGCCTACATGTTTGGGAATAGACAAGGTCGGTCATAATTCTACGATGACGCAGAAAATATTAGGCTACCCAATATAGAGATAAATGGTTGTCAGAGGGCCAGAATCAGCTCAATAAACTCTATTTTGGAGATTATTGGTCAATGGCATGTGCCCTACAAGTTCTGTGAAATATCCCCATAGCCTTCATATCACCAATAATAAATTGACACTGATATATAGGACCATGAAGTGTGGTGGTAAAATTTATGATGTAAATCCACCTGTGTACAGTATTTCTTGATCATGTAATCAATATAGATTTCAGCTGACCATTAAAATACTTCACTAACTACCTACACTTCTCTCAGCTGCATTATTTATTGCAATGAGTGAGTAGTGCATGTGTGATGTAAGCAGTGGGATTTGGAACAGTGATTAGGGAGGGACTAGAGCGGAGGAGAGGAAATCTGATTTGGCTGACCTCTCTCTCGCTCTCTGTAGCGTCATTTGCCACAATGTCCACAGCGCTTCGACTTCTCTGTTGTTCCCCCAGTCCAGGTAAGACTGTGTTTATTGTGTTATACACTGTTTATGCCATAGTGTATCTAGAGGTTCAATCAGTTCAACAACATTTTCCCAAATAACTGGTTTCTGCTTGATTTTTTAACTCAAGTAAAGACGTAGAACAGCAGTGACTAGATTGTCAGTTGATGTTTATCCAGTTTTACGTATTTTCCATAACGAATTGAAATAGAATGAAAATTGTTTCAGTGGGAATCATTCATTCTGTTTAGGTTGACCTAGATCTACCCAGGCATCTGCTGTCTGGAAACTACTTTAATTCCACTTTGTTCTGTATTTTAATCAGGCACTTTTGGAGCCACTCTTGGCCTCGTCCGACTGTTCAGTCTGTCAGTCCAGAGAGAAGCATTCAGTAAGCCTCTCTATCTCAATCTCTCTCTGTCCCTCTCTCTCTCTTTCTCACACTCATACACAGACACTTGTCTCTGGGACTCACACACAGACATTATAGCCTAAGACTATAACAGATTTGCACAAAATCTGACAGTGCATCTCTTTGTCTCATAGAATATGTAAATGCACAGGAATTGCCCACTGATATGAAGTCAATAACAGACCGGGCTGCTCAGACTCTGCTATGGACTGAACTCTTCAGAGGTAAGAGTCCACTCAGGGTTTCAAAATTTGTATCGTAGTCATATTATTAAAAGTCATAAATGGAATTGTGAGTCTGGTATGTGGCCATGTTTATTTATGTATGGCCGTTTCAGAACATGGTAGCCTGGGAATGTGACCCACATCTAAGAAGATGTAGGGTCTGGCAACAAGCTATAGACCTCCTATATTCACAGGACAGCATCAACGGACAGTGCCTCTGTACGCAATTGGATAGTACAACGACGTTGATCTGATGCACCTAATGTATATTTGAAATGTATATGCACTAAATGTAGCCTAAGTGCACTAAATGCCTGTCTCAAACGTTTTTCTATACATCTTAAATGTGGCGCCACTTGAATCCATGGTGAAACTCTGTTTCGTCTCACCATACATGGCTGAAACGACAATAAAACCCACTTGACTCGACATGACAAATTAGAGCATCTTCTTTGTAGTTTAATTAAACTACTTCAATTGAGCTGCTCTGTGGTCACCATGCTAAGCCTGCCTAAGGACTGTCTGCATTGCTCTAAGAGTGATGTTATTGGTGGTGGGATTTAAGGACATAGCTAATGAGCGGCAATCGCTTGTGGCCTGGCGGATCCACAGAGCAAATTAAATTTTGCCAGCAGCACTTTTGTAGCCTGGGCCCGCCCATACTTCCTGTGACGCTACATTAAATTTCGCATCCAAGTCAGTATGGCCAACCTGCCATTCTACGAAATTTCCTGCACCTAAAATCCCGGCAGCAAATGGGAAGCGAGTTTTTCCCCCAGCGCGATTGAGGCGGGTTTAACGCCTACGAATACGTCACCGGAATGAGTGGTCTGAAGTGTCTCTGTTGTAGCTTCGTCCAGTAGGATACAGAGGCATTTGATCGACGTAGCCTCTCGGAAAGCCGGTAGATCGCCATCTTGGCCAGACTAAGCTTGTGTGATGAGCTTAATAGTCGGTGAAAACCAGGCTAGCACTTTTGGACTTCCAGGCCACAAATATGGCAGTTTCAGAACAAGATACTTTTGGGTACACTAAGAGTAGGTTTTATCTCATTCTTGTAGGTTTAGGGATGACAATGAGTTACCTGTTTCGTGAGCCAGCCACTATCAATTACCCATTTGAGAAAGGACCCCTGTCTCCCCGTTTCCGTGGTGAACACGCTCTGCGCAGGTACCCCAATGGAGAAGAGCGCTGCATTGCCTGCAAACTTTGTGAAGCCATCTGTCCTGCACAGGTAATACAAACCCCACACACAGGCACAAAAATAAGTACACACACAGACTAGGGATATCCAACTAGGACACACAGTGCACACTGAATAAACATGTTTGTCATATGCTCCAGGCCATCACTATTGAGGCAGAGACCCGAGCAGACGGAAGCAGGAGGACAACCCGCTATGACATAGACATGACCAAGTGCATCTACTGTGGTTTCTGCCAGGAGGCCTGTCCTGTTGATGCCATTGTAGAGGTAAAGATTCTTTGCTCTTATATCTTAGAACTGCACTGGTTTTTACCAGAATCCTCTCCCACTCCTTCATGATGACACCACAGAGCTGGTAGATGTTACACACCTGGTTCTCCTCCATCTCCTGCTTAAGGATATGCCACAGGTGCTCAAATGGCCGAAAGTGAAGTATGGTGGTGGAAGCATCATGGTCTAGGGCTGTATGAGTGCTTCTGGCACTGGGGAGCTGTAGTCCATAGAGGAAAACTTGAATTCCAAGCAGAGCATATTTCCCTCTCTTCGGAAGGTAGGCTGCATGCATGGCATGGCCCATTCACAGAATAATAATGACCCTATAAGCACACCTCCACTGCCTTGAAGAAGATTAAGGTGATGGACCGGCCAAGTACCTAAACCTATTTGAGCACCTGTGGCACATCTTTAAGAGGGAGGTGGAGGAGAACAAGGGGTCTAACATCTACCAGCTCTGTGACGTCATCATGAAGAGAGGATTCCAGTAAAAACCAGAGCAGCTCTGGTGAATTTCAAGCCCATAGGGGTTAAGGCAGTGCATAGTAATGGTGCTCATACAAAATATTTTTTAATATTTTAATTTTAATTTCAATAGCATTATCCCATGAAAGGATATTACAGAATATTTGCAAAAATGTCAGGGGTGTACTCACTTTGTGATATTCTGTAGTTTCTCAATAAATATTTAGCATACTAAGCACATTTCTCTCACATCTCATCTCTTTCTCACACCTCCATCCAGGGACCAAATTTTGAGTTCTCTACTGAGACCCATGAAGAACTGCTGTACAACAAAGAGAAGCTGCTGAATAATGGGGATCGCTGGGAGGCTGAAATTGCCGCAAACATCGAGGCTGACTATTTATATAGATAAATAACTATATGTCTTACAACACACATTGGCACTCACATTATCTTTCAAATAGGTAACTGACAACACTATGTTAACCAGTTATAAGCCATGTATGCTAAATGTATGGAGTGTCAGAATAACATTAAGCTTACAAAGCATATAATCAGGTAGGTTAAATGAAGAAAGTCCGCACCAATGTCA
>JAVQKI010364352.1:0-12050 GCA_036025975.1 Nematalosa erebi
TACCGGACTGCTTTTTATCCTGCCTGATTTTTTGCAGAGTTGTACAGCTATGGGAAATGGTGGTTCCCATAACGTCAGTGAAAAACTGGTGGGTCCGACAAGGGACATTTACAAGAATGTGTGTGTGTGTGTGTACGGAACACTAACTCTGCATTCTCGTCCTCCCTGTATGCTCTCACTTCGGTCTAAGTAGAAACAGATGGAATTTTCTCAGATATTCAAACTATTTCTCCACTGCTTTGTCATTGTCAGGGATGAGTGGGTAGTTCTGTGCTGTGAAATTGACCTCGTCTTTTTTTTTAAAAAAAACATATCGGACTGTTGATTGGCTATTCACTCAAGCAAGAAGAAGCTGATTGGCTATTTTGCATTGTCCTGAACTGCATAATTGTCAGTTGACCCCCTGTTGTGTGCTGTGCACTGACACAGAGGTCAGGGATTTAAAGGCAAACTTCCACAGTAATGAGTAAAAAGGAGTGACCGGAATCTGAGCAGTACAACAGGCCTTTCCAATGGAAATTTCCATCACTATCAAATGCTGTATTTAGTAAGACACTATGGTGTAGAAACTTATTCATGATTAACACATGTTTTTGTTGTTGGGTACTTGTACATTTGTGTAAACACTGCTGTAGGGCAATTCATCATTCTAATAATAACAGACGCCATGTCCTCCAAGGAAAGGACGTCTGCCAGAAACGGCTATCTACACTTCCTTAGCTATTTACACTGCACAGTAGATATGAATACCAGTACAGCTGCCGGGGACATGGTGGCTCACGCTCTGCCAGTTGTTTACTGTACACAATATTTCTGTGCTTCTTTGCTATACCTCCTACCAAGGAAATAACAAGGAAGCTCCCCCAGTAGAGTTCACTGAGGTCATGCCAGTATACACAACAGTGGGGAAACATCAGCATCAACATTCTTTTTTACTTCATGTTTACCATCTTTGATTATAATTTGATCTCCTGAGATTGATGACATCCTATAGTATCCCAGAGGGCTCACATTGCTTGGCTATTTACAGCACTCCAATGCAGAAGACTGATTCAACTGAACACTACCTGTTAGCGCTAAGCTGTCTTTGCACCAGGCCTTTCGCTGTTTACTCTGAAAGGTTCTCAGGCAAGGTTGGAATGGCGTTCCAGCAGCCTGTGGACTGGAACGCTTGCCGTGCTGTCTTTGGCTACAGCTTGGCTACAGACTGGTCTCATTCGGCATTGTGGTCTTGTGGAAGACCGGCCCTTTCCTCCCTAGGGAGCTGGGCTGTCTGCTCTGGCTCTGCTGGCTCATTAGTTTCACAGCCACAGCGTGAGGCTGTGGAGGGAGCTGAGAAGGAGAGCAGCAGCTCCTGGGTGGGAGTGGAAACAAGTGTCAGAGGCATGACACTCTCTGGAACTCTGGCGTTTGTGGTTGTGGTTCAAATGGCCTGTTTTCAGAGATGCCGGAAAACTGAAGATTATTTGGTTTGACGCAGTTCATCTGAAAAAGAAAAAACATCATTGAGATATCTTTGAATTTATTTTTTTTGTGTGTGTGAAATTGTAATTATTTGGGTTGGCTCTGAATGAGCATTCATGTTCATTTTGTCTTGAATGAACTAAAAGCTATTCATACTGAATCTGTCATCGTAATTCATCCACATAAAACTCAAGTGCTGTCAGGGCAGTCATCCTCTTCCTGCTATGCTACTATCATCGTGATTCATTATAGGTTGTACCACAGTTGAGCGATGGGCCATATACTGTATATACAGTCAACATATATATTCCATTCTATAGGCTGAAGTGTACTGTGCATCTGAGAGTGTGTGGGTGTTTGCTCGTTATGTGTGTCTTACTCTCTGGCACACTCTTCCACAGGCCTTCAGGGCTCGGCATCATCCACGCAGTTGCCATGGCTCCCGCTGCTCACTGAGGACCACCTCAGCCTCCCACACTATGGTCTAAACCCACACAGCGCAGGCACCGGCATCATGATGGCCTCCGTGGTTGCCAATGGGAACCAGGGCAGCCAGTCGCTGGTCCTGAAGGGGGTGGACCCAGAGACATGCATGATCGTCTTCAAGAACCACTGGGCACAGGTGAGAGCATCTCTTTTGAGGCAGGTGAGGAGTGGCTGAGGAGTAATTGGAAGCAGTCATTCATATGCATTTTAATAGATGGTGCACTCTATAGAGTAGTATCATGTCTTTGTTTTTTAATTGAGTTGGTCAAATAAAATGAATCGTTATGCATGGAGTTTGAGAACATCTCTGTATTAGGAATTTTTTTGTTGTTGTTGTTGAAGTTGTGTTGTTTTCTATTGAATCAGTGGAGACTTTGAAAAACAGTGCTTGTTGCTCCAGCAAACAGCATATTCAGGTCTGGTTTAGCCAGCCAATTAATCACTAAGCTGTTGATTAATTTTAATCAGGTGTGCTTATGTGAGGCCAGAACAAAGCATGCCTGGCAGGAGCCGCAGCACGCATGACTGCTCTAACATTCTACGCTGTGACTGGCATTAGGTGGTTCAGCACCCGTCTCATCTGTCAATACACTTATGAGCCCATTTGCCTAGTCAGGAGCATGTATGTGCTGGCCAGGCGGGGAGGGTTAGAGGGGGGGAAACCTTCCCTGGATTCATGCCATGCGTGCCCCAGTCCAACTGTGGACATTGGCAGGCAGGCAGCTCTCTCCCCACACAGCAGCTGCCCTGAGAGAGCTGTGGTCGGCCGGTGCCCCAGAACACAACAGGCTTTGTTTGTGTAGGAGGGTGCAGGCCGCCAGGCCTGAAATGAGACTCCTGACTGACTGACTGAGTGAGTGAGGGAGGTAGAGCTAGCGGCGAGTAGCGTAGCGAATTGAAAACAAATCAGCCTGACAGCACAAATATGTGTAAGCCAAGGAGGTGGAGGGAGACCACAAATAAGGTTAATGCCACATTACTGCTTGGACAGGCAAAACAAAAGGGGAAAGTGGGCAAATCTACTTGGCTTTGGGACTAACATGCTTAGTTTTATGAGCCCTGTTGGACTGTTTCTGTTGTAGGATATGTGCTGTCATGTGAATCCATTATATAACCCCTTCGCTCAATCAGATTCAATCGCACGCAGGGCTTCAGCAGAGAGCATCAATACTCCCACCTATGGAGCCCTGTGAGCACACAGTGTTGTGTAACAGCTCCCCACATCCACTCGCCTGTGGTTATAAGTAGCTGCTGGGTCATCCGCTCCTTGGCCCTGACTTCCACAGCGCACACGCCTCGTTTGGGCTGACAGAGGCGACCCGAAGTGGGCGGATATAACCTTCAGCTCCCTGCGATAGGAATGATGGAGCATAAGCCCCCCCTTATCTGTGCTAGCTGTGTGCCTCTTCCTGCTCAGTCTGTCCACTGGCTGACGTGCTTTAATCTGTCACCTGAATGATTGTGTCCATCGACTGCCATTACCATGGTAGCAGACCGTGGGTTTAGACACTGGCCTTATTGTTTTGGGATCCTTGCTTCCTTTGTTCCTCTTGCAGCAGATCTAGGATGATTCTGTGTCATTGGAGTCTGGGCTGTAGGACAGCATCTGAGTTGGGAGAATAGCATGTGTACATAGTCTTAGTGTACACTTTGAATTGAAAATGTTCTCAAAATTAGAGGGAAATAAGCAGAACTAAGAATTATCACTATGTCAGCTGATCAACACCTTTGTACATAAACATTGTACATAAACATATCTATTACAAGTGATTCCCCTTTAAGTCTAGTTTTTTGAATAGTTTTGTAAACATTACATTTTGTTCAGTTTTTGAAGTTTTTATATTTTGAAACTCATTATCTCTATTCTCTGTGTTTGTCCATTACTGAGTCTTTAGTGGTCCACTATAGCCTGTATGAAGAGACATGGCATTGATAGTAACCCCAGCCCTGCTGTCTTATCTCTGGGCAGGTGGTGAAGATCCTGGAGAAGCATGACCCGCTGCGCAGTGGAGGTGGCGTGTCGGCGCTGGCGGGGCTTGGCGGTGGCGGCGGGGGCCTGGGTGGCTTGCGCTTCGGGCCCATCCCCGGCGACGAGGCCAGTGCGGTGCAGAACTACGTGGAGCACATGCTCTTCCTGCTGATGGAGGAGGAGTGTGGGAAGGAGGGCGCCATGGGCCCCATCCTGGAGTTTGTGGTGATGGAGAACGTGATGGAGCGCCTTTTCCTGTGGAGCTTGCGCCGCGAGTTCACCGACGACATGAAGCTGGAGCAGCTGAAAATGTACGAGATGCTGGTGGGCCAGGCGCGGCAGCCGCTGCTCCACCACAAGCCTGTGCTGCGGCCGCTCATGATGCTGCTGTCGGCCTGCTCGTCGTCGGGGCCCGCCTCCTCGGCCGCAACAGCCCCCGCGGTGGAGGCGGAGCTGGTGCTGCTCTTGCACCAGCTGTGCTGCGTGCTGGCCAAAGACCCGTCCGTGCTGGAGCTCTTCTTCCACACCAGTGAGGACCAGGGCGCTGCCAACTTCCTCATCTTCTCGCTGCTCATCCCCTTCATCCACAGGGAGGGGGCGGTGGGGCAGCAGGCCCGCGACGCGCTGCTGCTGATCATGGCCCTCTCAGCCGAGAACCACGTGGTGGCCAAGCACATCGCAGAGAACACCTACTTCTGCCCGGTAACACTGCCAATATGAGTTCTCTCACACAGAGGTGTAAATCTTTCTAGCAGGTCATTACTCTCTCTTGCACTCTCTCTTTCTGTCTCTCACTCTCTCTCTCTCTCTCAACTAGCTTTGTTTTCATGATTAAATTCTGCTCAAGATGTACGATAATGGAAAGCACACCGAATAAGTAGATTGAAACTACAGTATGCTATGATTGTTTGTTCTGTGTTAGAATTTATGTGTGAACAGAAATAATGTTCCTTGCCTGTAAACTATACTAATGTAGGGTGGTCTTCATTTCCTGAGAGTTTTTGTGAGTTGTGTTTTTGAATTGACTGGTTTACACCAGCCCCCATGAATGTGCTGATAGTATTGTTTGGAGGTAGGAACAGTAGGTTCTGTAGTGAGCTGTAATTCCATCCTGTGGAACCCGCCCTTTGTGCTCTCAGCTGATGAGCTCACTGCCGTCACCTGAACAGGGCTAAGTGGCAGTGGCCGAGTTTAGGGCACCCCCCCTGCACTGCAGATGATTATGCCTTACATAACACACTCTGACAGTGCACACACACACACACACACACACACACACACACACACACTGGCGGAGTATTCAGCTGATCCATATTAAGTGATTACCCAGGCAGTAAGTAGTAAGCCAGTGTCTGTTTGAGATAGTTATTGGACCTGATGGAGGAGTAGCACATGACTTCCCCTTGTGTGTAGCAGCCCAATCAGATCCATTATATTAGACCACATCTGGTCAGGGAAACAGGGACGGAAACCTTTTCAAAGACTTGATGAAAATGAATGTTCTTGTCTTTACAAGCACAGGTTGAGTTTATCCTGTGATTTATTGGATAACTTATTTTATTTCATTTCATTCATAAACCTTTTTTGGTTTTAACAAACCCATAAAGCAACCTGATCATCTGATTGTGTCCAGCAAAACAGTACTGTCATAAACCTTGAAAGGAATGCGCCACGGTTTTTACCACCATATTACTATCCCTACTCTTACCTAGACTTAGATGATTTGATGCCAACTTCAGTTGTTTCAGTGCATGCACTAAAACTGTCTTAGGGGTCCACTGTCGCTGTTAGCTTTAAGGCTCATTCATCCATTTCATTCCAAACAGGGCTTAGGTTCACCTTCTTGTTTTCCCCATTTTTTCCCAAACGACTACATGTATAGATAAATGTGTAAGTAGGGTGACGCAAAATGAATTGTGGCGTTTTTCTAAGCAGATAGGCTACAGATTAAAAGCTATAATGTATGCTGGAAACCTTGGGAATACTTCAAGCTTAGAACAGATATAATATCAGATATTCACAATATTACTGCGCTAAGGTTGAAGTTGTGGAAGTGTTTCTTTAATTCTGTAATATGGACTCTATCTAACATAGGGAAGTGTCATTATACTAACACCATCAGTGTATGTATGCTACTCTTCTTTAAAAATGTATCCTCCTAACCCCTGGTGTCCGTCTGTCTGTCTATCTCTACTCACAGGTCCTGGCCACAGGTCTGAGTGGTCTCTACTCCTCTCTGCCCACCAAGCTGGAGGTCCGCAGTGATGAGTGGCACTGCCTACACAAAGAGGACTGGCAACAGATTCCTGCTCTGGTGCAGTTCCTCAATTCCCTTGAATTCTGCAATGCTGTCATCCAGGTAACCGTTGTTTCTTGTCAGTTTAGACTAATTCCACAATGTCTCATTGCCTCAGCCATTAAAATCACTCTTTGAGGTGTGTTTGTCTGACCTGCCAATGTGTTGGTTCAAGGTGGCACATCCTTCTATAAGAGATCAGCTGCTGGGGTACATCTATAATGGTTTCCTGGTACCAGTCCTGGCCCCAGCTCTGCACAAGGTCAGTATAAAACACTGAGCTCCCACACCCTTCACACCACTAATCCTCTGAAAATACCATCTACTGAAAAGTGGAAACAGTCACACAAGATTTGTGGTGAGTCACGGCCTGTGTGCCCTGTTGCAGTTGACTCTGGAGGAGGTGATGACCACCACAGCCTATCTAGACCTGTTCCTGAGGAGTGTTTCAGAACCAGCGCTCCTGCAAACCTTCCTCAGCTTCATTCTGCTCCATCGCCACGACAGTGTCCATATCTTGGACACCCTGGTCAGCCGCATCAACGTGCCTTTCCAAGTAAGTCTAGGACACAGTGAACTTTGTTGTCCCTATCCTTTTCTGATTTTGCCCCATCAACCAGCAATGCACAAGTCACAGCATATTCTGAATTTCATTTTTTAATATCCTTTGGCAGTGGCACTGACGGCGCCTACTGTTCTAAACGACAGACAGAACTTTAAAATACATTTCATGTATCAGCTTGTTCTCTGACATAAAGCCACAGCCGCTGGGCCTCCTGGAATAAATGTCAGAATCAAAGAGCTGAAGCTGCCTCTGCTCTCCGACTGTGTAATTAGGCAAATAAACTGATATGGAAAAGCGTTACTTTTAAAAGACAAATATGTTTTGCCAGGCTGTTTAAACAGTTTTTTGTTTTTTGTTTTTGGAAGTTGGTATGAACACAAAAGCTTGTTTGATTTAGAGATTCAAATTTGAACAGCACCTTTAGCTGCTGTTGTGCTATATTTAAAGACTAATCATCAGCATGGTTTGCAAGAAATTGCTGGAATAGTTAAGACATGACTGGGGAACAGCATGGTTCAGGAAATTCTTCTAATTGTTCTCTAAATGCCTCTGCAGTTGAGACTTTAAACTGTTTCTCAAACTGTACATCAGGCGGTTCTGTGATGTCAGACGCCGTCCCTGACTTTGTAGAACAATAGCTTAATGCGAATTGGTCATTAATATCCCAGGGCTTCTTGAGGGCAACTTAGGGAGTGAATCAATTATTTGTAGATGTTTGGTGGCAGGACAGGATGCTCAGCCAAAGAGCTCATTAAAGGAGGAAGTCTGCAAGAATTTAGTCCAAAACATCCTCTTGGCAGTGTCAGCATCATCTCATATCTGAAACATAAGGACATCGCAAGAACAATGTATTTTTGGAGTCATTAAGCTTCAGCATTCAGCAGGCTTCAGTGCTGGAGGCCAGTTTGTATTTTAGATTTGTTTCACTGCAAAAAAGGTCTGCAGTGGAGAGTTTGTTTGTGTTTTCTAGACTACTGTTTGTATTTATGTGTCGTGTGTGACATTCTTCTTATCTTCTAGTTGGGGACTGTGTCTCTGGCCCTGTTCCGTACTCTGATTGGCTTGTATTGTGAAGACGTCATGTTACAGCTTGTATTAAGGTGAGCATGTTTGCTAGTCTTGCATATATTTGTAGACTTGTAAACAAATTCATAACCTGCATGCAGTGTTCTAGCAGTGTCACAGTGTGAGTCTGTATAACCCTGCTCGTGTAACCTACATTGGAATGTTAAATAGTGTCACACCCTTGCCTGTGTGCACCCAGCCCGTGTGAGTTTAAAATCCATGTCAACAACTCAAAACAGGCTTTTCCAATCACCAGTAACATGTCCGGATAAAGTCATTAGCCTACTTCTGAATTCAGTCTCTGCAGTACTGTGTGGATTTACTCCATTATACCTAATAGGCTGGAACACACACATCTTTGAAGCTTTTGTAGTGGTCCAATTAGGCCCTATTGTTTGAGGTTGCCTGCCTCATGTGCCCTGTCATGTTCTTTTTAAGGCTTTCATGTGGAGATTTCAGTCTGTTCAGTGCAACCTGCGTTGCTTCTCTCCCATCACTGGGCTTGAGCCTGCCAATCTGAGTTTGATCACCACACCTACCATGTCTGCTGTCCTCAGCAGTGCCCTCATGGGGGCCTCTAATGGGCTGTATGTGTGTGCAGGTACCTGATTCCATGCAATCACATGATGCTGAGCCAGCGAGCGGTCCTGCGGGAGAGGGACTGCTACTCCGTCTCGGCTGCTAAGTTCCTGTCTCTCACACCGTCCTGCTGCTCGCCAGACATCATCCCTCCACCCCTCAGACAGTTGGATGGTGTCGTGTGGTCCAAGACCGGAGATGGTGCTCACCATGAAGCTATGGGTAAGAAAAATGAAAGGAAAAGGTGTCCAGAAGCAAAACCTACTGATTCCATGGCAAGAATAGACAGGGTTGTGGCTTTGGCTCGGTATGGGTGCCCCTGAGTGAAAAGTAATTCTGTTTTGCGGGTTAAGAACTAGACAGATGATCTCATTTTAATTGATTTGAATTGTTTGTGAAAACTTATTAAAGAATAGGTGTTTGGCTAGACAAAGCAAGTAAGTTAAGTAGGACTTGGTCCAAATCCATGCAAGTCTTTTAAGTCTGTATTCACAGCGGTGTTTCCTGTGTTAATCTGAGTCATGAAAGTGCCTAGCACCAACTGAAATCTCTTGGTCTTGCAAGACTTTTCATCAGACTTAGTGGGGAGTATATGCAAATGCAATCTGAACAGCATGGTGTGCTTAATTATTATGACCTGATGTCTATATGAATCTTAGTCTCCTTTGTCTGTGCCAGTATTATGTTATACATGTTTTTATTTAGTTGAGTAGTCTAAAGGGAATTCCGTTGTCCTTGTATAGTTGTTTTGAATGTGTTTGGGCCAGTTTTAGAGTTTTCATAGTGTTTTTGTTTCTCCCAGAGACTGATGAGGATTGTTCACAGGCAGACAGCTCGGGTCACTCCTGTGTCATTGGCTCAGAAATCTACATGGATGTGAGCTACTTGCATTACTTGTACGATGCCCGCAGTTTAATCAGCAAGTGTATCCGTGCCTGTCAGGTGTGGTCGGCACCTTATGACGGCGAATCGCCACCCCCGGAGGAGTACCAGTCGAGCACCCTTGACGAAACGGGCAGGCCACGCGCGCCGACTCTTTCCCGAAAACCCCCTCCTCTCCCTCAGCCCCACCGTCCACAGAAGCCCCGTCCCGATCCCCAGAGGGACTCCCCCGCAGCCCCCGGCCTACTGGAACTGGAGTGGGATGACAGCTATGATGCGGGTCCTCCTCAACCCCTGCCAGAGCCAGAGGTCTCTAAACCCGTCCCGGTGGATCCCCCAAAACACATCCAGGAGCTCAGGAAAAACGCCATCATGCTCATCAAGGGCTCCTACATTGAGGAGTCGGACTTTCAAAACGACGTCATGGTGTACAACCTGGTGGCCCAAAAGGACGCCTGCGATCCTGTTGAACTTCCTAAAGCTGTGAGCACAGCGCCTGTGGGCAAGCAGACACAATCAGGAGTTCCATTAACAGATCCACATAACCATCAGCCAGTGCAGAACTGTCAACAGGGTGATGAGGCAGTCAGTAACGGCATCAGCCTCTCTCCCCTCCACAGTGCCGAGGAGAACCAGAGCAAACCCAGTTTACAGGCCGGTTCCAGCTTGGATGGTGAGGAGCTGATAGCCCAGTATGAGGAACTCATCCAGACCCTGGGGGTGGAGGCTGGGAGCCCCATTAGAGGAGATGGAGAGTTTCAGCGGCCCATCTCCCCCATGGAGGAGGAGGAGGAGGAAGAGGAGGTGGACTTCACTGCCTTTGCCGAAACACCAGAGACCGAGAAGTTCCCCTCACCATTCGCAACAAAACCCCGCAGTGGAAGCAGGACCTACGGAGTGCCATTCACTGGTAAATTAAATTCCCATCTATGGCACAGGTTTACTGAAGCTTACAGTACATGGAAAGAATATTAGCATAGGCAGGGCAAAGGTGAGGTAAATGACTGTTAAGTAAAAAAAATGAATATATTTAGTCTTGTCTGTATATGAGGCATTGTTATTAAATAACATGCTAGCGCTTGCTGGCATTGCTGACCTACTTTGATCTGATCTACCATAGGGCCGTTTGTGAGTGTACTGCTGTCGAGGCTTGAGAATATGCTGGATAACTCACTGCATGTGAACTTGCTCCTGACGGGCATCCTGGCTCAGCTTGCCACCTACCCCCAGCCCCTCCTACGCTCCTTCCTGCTCAACACCACTATGGTGCTGCAGCCCAGCGTACGCTCCCTCTACCAGGTGAGCCCACACCTAGCCTCTGGCTTCTGGCCTCTCTCTCTCTTTCTCTTTCTCTCTCTCTCTCTCTCTCTCTCTCTCTCTCTCTCTGTCTCTCATTGCCACTGAAAGAGTCTCTTAACAGCTTGGACAAATGATTTTGATCAAAATGATTTTAATCAGTTTTCATTTTTTAATAATAGGTTGGGTGTGTGTAATAATGTGGGCAGTATGAGCTCAGTCTAGTCACCTGTCTGATGTAGGCGGCTTCTCTGACTAAATGTGTCTCATAAGCGCCAAATGTCGATCATTCCATCTCCCTATTTATGTAATCTCTGTTGATGTGCTGCTCATTTGTGACTTCCCCATGTTTCCTTCTCCGGGATCCAAAATCAGACTCAGACTCCAAAATCTGGGCCTTTTTTGGTGAACATTTGAGCTCAGTTAGGCAATAGCACAGGCAGAGCCTGTCTCAGAGCACAGCCGAGTCAATAGCACTTTTTCAGCACTGACGTGAGAAAAAAAAGAGGTTTTGCTCTGAGAGCTTTTTAACTCCTTAGAGACTCATCAGACAGGCCAGCCAATGAACCTGTACGTCTCTGTAGTTGTCTGTCAAAGACACTGCCGTCCCCATATTCCTTGCAAATGAAACGACTCCCCCATGTGCCCTTCGCTACAGACCAAATCTCAAGGGGCACGTTTCTCGGGAAGCTCTCAGTGTTGCTCCATGCATAATTGAAAAGGACACGTAAACAAGTAAATCGAATAGCTGGGAGCTGTCTGTCTGATGGAGAGCCTACAATAAAGCTAGAGTGAGAGCTTCAAAAGATGTGTTGAAATATTCTGTGTAAATACCTATGGTTTCGTGTTTGGGGCAGGAACACAATATGAAACCTGCTAAACTTCTCTATAATGCACATTATGATTATTATTATTATTATTGTGACTATTATCAGTAGTACTATGTTATCTCTGATGTAGTGCAAAGGTTTTCCGCTGTTTGGCCCAGAAGGATCCATGTTCAGGAGACCACTAAGCGCCTATGCTGTCTCTTTGGCTGTGTGTTAAAGTAGTGTTGGTTGTGTGTGGCTTTAGGTGCTGGCATCTGTGAAGAATCAGATTGAGCAGCTTGCGGTGACCCGGAAGGACTTTGCTGAACTGCTGACAACTGCCCAGCACTCCCTTCTGGCCAGAGAGAGTTCACTCTGCGGTCAAGGCAAGTTTAATATTAGTCAGCTTTTGGCCTCTACGTTTTATCATGGAACCTTGTGTTCATTGTCATATCTGAGCCAGAGATTTGATTTGTCTACACTGCTTGCCATTAGAGGGCCTAACACACATTTTAGCCATACACACATCAATATCTCTGTAAATAATTTCCCCAATACTTCTGTTTCTACTTACAATTACAACAGAGTGGAATATAACAAAATGTGTATGGCTTGTATATAAAAGGAGTATCTTTCAGA
>JAVQKI010364534.1:0-10579 GCA_036025975.1 Nematalosa erebi
CCCCCCCCCCCCCCCATTTCTCTCTGATTGCAACAGTGGTCAGACTGGCTGCACTTTTGACTGGTGACACACAAGTGGAACTACTTCCCTAATCCCTTTGCTTGTGCAACAGCAGCCCAAACATGTGACACCTTTCTGAATAAGACTTTCTAAAAACAGAAACAGTTCTAATTCAGACCGAAAGGAAAGATATGTATACATTACGTATACTTTTCTTATGTACCAATACATATTAATGTACATTTGTGGGCATTTCTAATACACATTTTATACACTTTGAGGTCATTGATATAATCTGGAAGTGGCCAAATGTAACGCCAAATGAAGCGTGGCCTGTTGTTACGTTAATCTACTATTCATAGTAGCTCTTTTTTAATTAACTTGTTGAAAATTGGTGCTCTTGATTTTGCATTGGCCCTTGGCAGCTTAGATTTGCCAGTGTATAGCCCACAAACAGAAAAGTTTGGCTTCCCCTGATGTAAACTGATTAACTGCAGAGAAATGGTAGCCTGAGAAAACCCATCCTGATCTGCAAGTGATTCCATTCAATCTGAAGCTCAGTATGGCCACCAGGCCTATTGCACTTTGTTTCTTTTGCCTGAGACAAGAAACCAATCAAAAGCAGGCTCTCAGATAGATAGAAAGATAGATAGATGGATAGATAGATAGATAGATAGATATACTTCAATAATCCCAAAGGGAAATTCCATTGTTTCAGCAGCCTTAAAAACAAACAGCAAGCACACATACACAGACAAAAATACTTTCACCCACAAGACACATCCTGAGGATGTTGTCAAGGCATACCACACATACATTTAAGTGCCAAGTGAGAATGTGTCTGTCTGGTCAGACATGAATACACAGATTGCAATAGAGTAGTCCACAACACAGGATATGTATAGAAATGAGGCACTCCCAACCAGGTAGAGTTCAAATGATCTCTGCTTAGACGGGAGTTATTATAAAGTGCTATTGCTGTGGGAAAGAAAGTCCTCTTATATCTGTCCCTACTACAACTCAGTTGGCGTAGCCTCCAAATGAAAACACTTTGCTGTGTGGGGGATGTGATGTTTTGTCCACAATGTGTAACAATTTCTGTAACATCCTCCTCTCCACCACCAATTCTAAAGGTTCCAGAGTCGTCCCCAGAACAGCTTGTTTAGTCTATTAGAGTCACTGGCCCTGATACTGCTACACCAACAAATGACAGCAAAGAAAATTGCACTTGCCACCACAGACTGCTAAAACATTTGTAACATCTTAGTACACACATTAAAAGACCTAGGTTTCCTCAAGAAATAGAGCCTGCTTTTACCCTTTTTATAGACATCCTCAGTGATGTGCTTCCAGTCCAGTTACTGTCTATGTGAACCCCCAGATATTTACAGTATAGCCGTCTACCACCTCCACCAAACTCCACCAACATCCCATGTTGTCTGCTATGGTGATGTCCCTGTTGGAGTCTGGGGTGTGTATGTGTATCTGTGTGTTGAGGGGGGGAGGGTGGGGGATCCTTAAATAAAATCATGAAACAGGCATTCTGATCTACACTTTTTAAGCTCAATCTCTGACTGAATCGGTTGCAAAAGCCAGGCTAGAGGAATGATAATGTTATGGGAAATTATAACACCATTTCATAAAGTACTGTAGGGGGCACTCACATAAGCTCTCACAGAGTTACGAATTAGGTTACATGATGGTCTCTATGTGTGTGAGGCTCCAATGTCACGAGACCCCCTAACCTCCAACCCATGTGTGTGTGTGTGTGTGTATTATGTGTGTGGGTGTGTGTGAGCATGTGTGTATGTGTGTATGTGTGTGTTTGTGCGTGTGCGTGTGCGTGCGCGTGTGTGTGCGTGCATGCGCTAGTATATAATGTGTGAGTGTGTGTGTTTTTATGTGTGTGTTTGACCTGTACTACTTATAACACTTACTGGGTCAGAGGCTAAAAAAAATCACGTGTTGTGAACACAGACCTAAAGGGATTTTTGCTGCTTAAAGGGATAGGCCTATTCTAGAGTAAATTAACCCACAGCCCTGCTTCTTAAAGGGATAGGCCTATTCTAGAGTAAATTAACCCACAGCCCTGTTGCTCAGGAAGAAGACAACAGTCACGAACTGTGTGGATTTGCACCAGAATATCCCTTTAAAACAAGGCAGGCCTCCATGTCCAGGCATGGTGGGAGACTCCAGTTTATGTAAGGTAAATATAAGTATTTGACTGGGTATCACCATCACCATCACCATCATCATCATCATTTGCCAGATTAGGGTCCAAAAGGATATATCTTGACTGCTACAGAAACACCCCCCAGCACAGGCCCATGTCCGGCCCACTTACGGTGTAGATGTAGGACGCCCGCATGGGGGCCAGTGGCAGTTTGCTTATTGGCAAAGTACCGGCCCCGCAGTACTGTCTCTAGTCCTCACTTAGACCTCACAACCCCACATGGGGCCCGTTAGGGTTTGGTGTGGGCTGGCCCTAGTCCTCACTTAGACCTCACAGCCCCACATGTGGCCCGTTAGGGTTTGGTGTGGGCTGGCCCTAGTCCTCACTTAGACCTCACAACCCCACATGTGGCCCGTTAGGGTTTGGTGTGGGCTGGCCCTAGCCAACATTGCCTGCATGGGCCCCTAAAGGGCATGTTTGTTGGACCTGCTCCCTTTGTATTCCTAATATATTCCTTTTAGGCCACATGCCATGTGATGTCAAGTCAAGTCAAGTGGGTTTTATTGTCATATCAGCCATATACACACTATACAGTGAGATGAAATAACGTTTCACCATGGATCCCAGTGGTGCCACATTACATTTAAGATTTAAGTCAGGCTACATAATGTCATAGACATGTCACACAACAGCATCTTGCCTATTTCACCCTTGTGCCCATCCGTCATCTTTTTTTATTTAATGTCATGTTGTAGTTTGTGTCTTTTTATAATTTTTCTATTTGACTTTGCATTATGCAACATTCACCCGCACATGAGAAGCTCTCATTAAACACAATGGTCTATGGCGCCCCCTGCAGTTTGTAGTGTCAAACTGCTTTTCCCTCAATTTCATCCCTTTGCCTTTACATCGGCGAAGCGGCGCATAACTGGATGACAGACTGACTTGTCAGGGGTTTCACAATACTAAAATGCCCGCAGTATTGGTTACTGAATAAAAAAAAAACATGTGGTTGTTTATTAATTAATCAGGCTAATTATAAATATTGGTTGCAGATGCCAGCTGATTGACTATATGGCCTACGGCAACTGAGAAGAATATTGAGAAGAAAAAAATGTCATGTAAAAGACCGCAGAAATCTGCTGATGACGTTTAAGTAGACTACAGTACATGGAGCGACTTTCCCGTGGTTTGCTACAGCAGCATTTTTCAAGAAACCTGGTGTTACATAGGCCCGCTTAACACCACGCGGTAGTCCCACCCGCTACAGCTGTGGTTTCGTAAGAAGTTGTGTAAGTTTGGGGGTATTTACTTTGTCCCACAAAGGACCCTTCAGAGCAGAACATCCTAGCACTCGAGAGAAGTAGTCAACGCAGTTGAGAAGTACAGCAGAATGTATCCTAACGGCAGGAAAACGGCGGATGAAAGCCAAATCATATCAGCGGAGATCGTTTCTGGGTTTTTGCTTACCATTTTATACAGGATAATTTCGAAGAATCTTTTCCCACAGGTGAGAATTTAACTGTTAATTGCATCTTTAGAGTTAGATAGACTAGACAATAATGCGAGTTGCCAAAGTTAGTTTACCACTTGTCCTGATATGCCTGACTGGGAATATTTCATGCGCACTGTAGGTTGCACAAATTCGCACTGACGATGAACCGTTTGACATGACGCGCTCACTGGTGTGCGTGTGGTTCGCCAGCAACGTGAAATTTCTACTCTTCAAAAGCAGCAAGGCGATGTCGCTGACGGAGCATTCCACATCCAGACTAATAGTGAGTACCCTGCGATGACAAGTGCATGCAAATGATTTAAATGGCATGTTTGTGTTCACCTTTTTATGCCTGCCAGGGACACTATCAGACTATCAGAATTTTGCTACGATTTTAAATCGATTAAATTATCTATTTCTTGGCGCAATGAGAAATCACTTTTTGGGTAGGTTATGTAGGCCTATATATATGGGTTTAGTCCATGTCAGGGTAGTTTTTTAATAATGTCTGATAAATGATTATGTAGAAAACACACGATCTGTCAACAGTGAATACATGTTGAGTGTGTTTTCAGTGCTTTCATAACAGGTCTTAATCTTTGTACATGAAAAATGGTCTGGAAACTTGTTAAATCTCAGACTTTAGAGGCTATTCTTAAAAGGTCGGGGTGGGCTGTCCAAAGACGTGCCGCTCAATGAAAGAGGCCATGCAGGGTCACTTGAGGAGAATTAGGCTAAGAAGAAAATGCTTTAGGTCAATAGGAAAGGTTTTAACAGCACTGAGGTGTAGTAGCAGGCTATAATGTTGTTTGTGTGTGTGTGTGTGTGTGTGTGTGTGTGTGCGCAGGCATCTCTTGCACTACTTTTTGGTACCTGTTGGGGAAGTGAAGCCAGTGGTGCATCTTCAAGCCAGGTGAGTTTTTACTAAGAGAGAACAAGCACCAACACTAAACAATGGCCACAAGTACAGTACATGCAGTTCAGATTAGGCAAGATGTTGATCCATGTTGTGCTCAAAAGACATGTATGTTATGTAAAAGGATCCCTTATTAGAAAGGTATGTTGGCCTTAGCCTATGTTGGCCTTGACTAGTACAGTAAGACATGTTGTTTTTAGGTTTTATTAACAAATCTTTCCACTCGTTAACCGCCATTGTTGCCTCTCGTACTGGATAAAAAGTTACATCACCTGGTTTTGTTCTCACCGGTAGTGTAAATTGTCACTGAACACTGTGTTCTGTGTTGACACTGAAAGGTGCCAGTGCTGGACCTGCTGGTCTTCTCCAGCTTCGTGTTCAGCAGCTTCATCCTGATGTCGATGGACCACCGGCGGCGCACGCAGGCCGTAGATGTGCGCGGCATCTTCAGCGACGCACAGAAGTTCTTCCTCCACATGGACTTTTTTGCCACCTTCCTGTTTGGTCTGCTATGGTTGGTCTTCCCTGATTGGCTACTCGGAAGCCAGGTACGTTTAAGACCGATGTATATTTTACATAGCTGAGACCTTTTAGTTTGGGTGGTTGAAGGCACTGGGGTTGAAGATATTATCACAGCTATGCTGATCACCTTTGCTAATAACAGCAGTGACATGAGCAATGTGTGGTTGGATTTGATTGGAATGTAGAGTTAGTTTGGCAAAGCTCCGTGGAATTCTATCTGATTTAACATTCTGATCAGAGCTACATCACCACGCATGAGTTCTGTTAATTCTTAATGCCACATTACTTATAGTTGTCTTGGTTGCATAACATTCCTCGAAGCGCTCAGATTATCTGAGTATCAGAGTGGACTCATTGTTCATGTCCCTATTCACCTGAAAAGACTACAGCTGGCTCAGCCCAATTAGGCACCTCCAACTTTGAAGGTCTTTCAAAAGAATTTGGCCAAAGATTTACAAGAAAATGTGAATTAAAGGATAAAAATTCAAGTACTTATGATTCTGACTGCCAAGTTGTTTCCTCAAAGCAACTATGTCGCTTTTACATGAAATACTTTCTCGCGCTTGAGCAAGGCGTTTAACCCTAAATTGCTCTAGGAGCGACTGACCCTGATTTAATTGATAGTTGACAAATGTAAGCAGCTTTGGATAAAAGTGCCTGCTAAATGTGTAAATATAAATGTCTTCCTTGAGTGTGTGGTTGTTCACCTCCTGCTCTTGTGTCTTGCCGTTCTTGTTGAGCAGTTCACAGTGGGGCCTGAGGACGACCTTCCCCTGCCCCTGCACCTGACGCGAGCCTTCGGCGCCATGATGGTGGGGGACAGCTTCGCCTCCCTCACCTCCCCCAACCCACACATGGGCAAAGACAGGGCAGAGCTCTTTAGCAGCAGAGCTGTGGTGAGTCCTCGTCCCATTGTAGACGATGGATGGATGAATGGATGGATGTATGTAAGGATGTATAGGTTAATACGCAATTTGTATTTCTGTACATGTATGTGTGTGTGTGTGTGTGTGTGTGTAAGAGAGAGAGAGAGAGAGAGAGAGAGAGAGAGAGAGATGGATGTATGTAAGGATGGATAGATTAATGCACAGTTTGTATTTCTTTAAATGTATTTTATCTTATGTGTGTGTGTGAGAGAGAGAGAGGGAGTGAGAGAGAGAGAGTATGCGTTTGTGAATAGATGAATTGATGGTTGGGTGTGCGTTGCTATGCAACCTCTCTCTCACCATACTACTCCATGATACAGTCAGTGATTTTTCTCGTTGTACTAATTCCAGACGCTGTGTGTGTTTGTGTGTGTGTGTCTCTGCCCCCCTCAGGCTACACTGGTGCTGCTGTCCTACCTGCTTCATACCCACTTCACCCTGGCGTCCTGGACGTCGGGCCGAGTTTGGGTGGGTCTGCTCGGGGCAGGGCTGTGGGCCGGTAACTCAGTGCTGGGGTACCTGACCGCCAGAGGGGCCTCTCAGCACCAGCACTCCTCACAGAGGCCTTAGGAGAGAAATACCACTGCTGGCCGGGACTGGGAAGTGTGTGGTGAAATGTAAATAACGCTTGAGTGTGTGTGTGTGTGTGTGTGTGTGTGTGTGTGTGTGTGTGAGAGTGAGTTCAAATGAATGTGTGTAATGGTGTCTGTGCTAACATGTAATGTTTTCATGCATGTATGTGTGTGTGCATCTGTGTGTGTGTGTCTGTGTGTGTATGTGTGTGTGCACACATGTGTGTGTCTGTGTGTGATTTTCAATGGTCAGCTGTGAGCATATTGACTTCTATGACAGTCAGGGCACAGCATGTATGAACATCAGAATACTTGACTTGATGCGTTGCACTGCACATAAGTCCTTTCCATTGTGATGTGTTGCACTGCACATAAGTCCTTTCCATTGTGATGCGTTGCACTGCACACAAGTCCTTTCCATTGTGATGCGTTGCACTGCACATAAGTCCTTTCCATTGTGATGCGTTGCACTGCACATAAGTCCTTTCCATTGTGATGGGTAATTAGACTACAGACAGACTACAGAGTGCTGTTGGTAAAAAACATAAATACAAGAAAAGTAAATATGGCACAGCACAAGCAATTGGCCTATTTCACAGCAGCCATTTTTCCAGGAAGTGGCAGGGTAAGCATAGGTGTTAGTAATGACATCCAATAAGGACCTGATTCTGCTACACTGAAGCAAAATCTTATGCTCTTTAATAACACCTGCACTTACCCAGTGACTTCTTGGGAAAATGGCTGCTGTGAAATGGGCCCATTGGCTGAACAGGGCTATTGGCTAAAATACGCTGGATATTATAGTCATGAAGTGGTCATGACGCAGGCGAATACTGCTAAAGGATCCCATATAAATGTGGACCGTATTTACCTCAAAAGACTAGATCCATTTTGCCCACATGGATTGTACAATATCAGGTTCAGGTCGTATCAGTGTAAAATTAAGGTTGCCACTTTGCCAAGAAGGGGTCCATGCCAGCGTCAGTTTATTATTGTATCTGCGATGGATGTGTGCCATACTCTGCCAAGTCACAGAAATGCCAGATCATCTAAAACCAGATTTCTCCATGTAGACATATGCAACATGGACATTACAGTAAATGTGCCTAAATGTGGTTGTTTACAGACATTATTTTTAAATTGTGAGTATGTTCAAAACCTGTATTAATATTCATTTTTTTGTGTTACTGTGAAGGAAACAAGATGTGTTTGAAATGTTATTTAAGTTGAAAGTAAAATACTTTATAAACTATCCTTTTTGTCAGAGTATCACTTTGAGAAACATCCATTCCTGTTGAATGATAAGTCATACAGTAAGATTTACAGTAAGATTCTCAATCAAGCGTTTTTTAACAGGCCAATTACAATGTCATCTTCTTTTGAGTTAGAGCCTCTGGCCTGGATAGCAGGCACCTAGTAGGCTACACTTTTGATATATGAAGATGCACTTTTCATGAGTGCAAACTCCCATCCATCACCATCTTTCCAGGTCTTTTTTTATTCAGTGAAACGAACATGTCGCATGCCCATCAGCACTTGTCAAACACCACTGTGTTTTTAGTGATAAATGCACACATTAAATGTATACCAGTACACTATTCATCTTCTTTTTGCTATCTGGCCTGTTTGTCTGGTGAAATCCTAAGTGCCGTGGAACAGTCTGTATTTGTGAGCTTTTGTCATTCAATGGCTCTTTCCACATAATTATCTACAGTAATCATGGCCTGCCAAAGCTCTTGTTAAATATGTTTAAATCAAATGGTAACTATTCATTGCTGCATTTAATATGCTTACAGTAATCTCATTACAATCAGCACCAGCCTTGTCCTTAAATGTCTGGCCACAGGGTGTCCTCAGGTAATCCAGTCACGTTATTAGCAGCAAATGTGAAGCGGGAACAGCCGGCTTCTGCCATTTACAAGTGATGACGTTCAATGAGTAATGTTTTTCTTAAGAAGCACCTTGCATAAACAAGTTAAGACTAGCAAGCAGCTTATGAATGCGTGTTGAAATAACAGACTCTCACTTCAGTTTGTTTTGGTGAGATATTTCCTGGATGCTTTTCACATTTCTCGGTCAGTGATTTTTCACTGTCTCGCATTCAGAGCATTCCTTGCCTTATGACAAATTGCTGCATATCTTGCATGCATTTGCAGAACATTTCCCAAGTGGGGGTAAAATGTGAATAATGGCTTCTTGCCGTGTAAAATATTCTCAGGTGACAAATTCATGCAGTTTCTATTTGTTCTTATTCACATACGCTTATTCATTTTTCACATATAAGTGGAGTAGGCCTATAGTTAATCAGTCTGTATCCATGACCTTGTGTTATGGGCACCTTAGGCCACAGCTGAGCCGACCAAAAGATTCAAGCCTAAGACCCACAGGCAGTGTTTGGCATTGAGCAGTAGGGGGCGACAAACCCACAGGGAAATCAGCTGCGGCAAAAAATATCTGTCGGGCAGTTGGGTGTTGGGCAAAGTGACCTACAGTATGGCTGAAATCAAAACATTCTGCTGCTGCTCCACTTCTCAAAGAAATCAAGAGATTACAGTATGCTCTTGAAAAAGGGACAGAGGGGAAAAAATAATTACGTCTTGACCCCTTTGGCCCTTTAGAGTGCAAGCAGATATATATATATATATATATATATATATATATTTTTTTTTTTTTTTTTACATTGTGTCTGTTGTCTAATCATGGCCGTGTGACAACCTAGTTAAAGAGGGTCTATTCAAAGCGCCCAACAAAAGCTCATTGACTTTACAGAGTCAAATTCTCCTCTTAGCCGCACGCAGCCGCCCCACGGCCTCTCATCTTCCTCTTGTCATCCACATCAAACACACCATCACAGCACACATTGCCTCTGGAGCCTTAGCCGCTCCGCTAACACCTGTTAGCCACTGACCCCGAGGCAAACCTGCAGTCAGACGGCTCTATTGGACCCTTAGCCGCTCCGCTAACACCCTGTTAGCCACTGACCCCGAGGCAAACCTGCAGTCAGACGGCTCTATTGGAGAGCCTGGCACAGCTCAGTCAGCTTTCTTCCACAAGTGCGAGTGCCCAGACAAAGGAAGGAAATGCCTTGGATACAATGGCCTTATTAAAGCCATACCAGGCAAGACTGTGATTTCTACCTTTGGAGCTCCCCCTACTGTCATCAATTAAAAAAAAAAAAATAGAAAAACTGACATAATGTTTTGTACATTTGTACATTTGTACAATGACTGACAAATGTACATTTTTGTCAGTCATGTTGACTGACATGGTAATACGTTTCATTCAGCTTCAGTTCCGTTGGCTCGCAAGCTCAACGTTTCAACAGGTCTCAAGTGTAATACCTGCCTGTGGAGTACAGGTAGTGGTGGCCAAGAGATCTTCATTACCCTCGTAATGGGACATTTAACCATCAAAGCAACTATGAAGCTGATAAATTAACCTAAAAATGTTGGTGAAAACATGGTCTGCCTTTAATTCTTGTAGAAGTCTATAAAAAATAAATTCTGCTGTCAGTGTAGGTGCTTTGCTCTGATTATGCGAATGTATGTGTCCATAGGTGTTGCACAGTTAGATGTGTAAATATATGTATTTATTTGTGATTTATACATATTATTTACCTGACAAGTTTAAGGTAAATGTTTATCAGACCAGTCTCAGCGGAGTCTGGGCAGGTCACCTGAAGGTCACACCTAGTATCATTACATCTTTGTCATCCTATATGTCTGACTGCAGTGACATTTGTGACTGCCAGTTACAGTGTACTGTATAAGCACTGGCACATTGCTACTCTGACCTCACAAACATTGGAATTAGGGTTATGATATCGCCAGGTTATAGCCTACTAAAATATGGCCAGCATACTATATAACAGTGTGATCCATGTTCAGGATTCACAGAGATGTGAATTAGTTTGTGTGTGTGTGTGTGTGTGTGTGTGTGTGTGTGTGTGTGTGTGTGTGTGTGTGTGATGCAACT
>JAVQKI010364544.1:0-18347 GCA_036025975.1 Nematalosa erebi
AACAACTGAAAATTCACAGAACTTTCTTCAAAGTTTTTATCTTAACCATTGTACAGTATATATAGGTTAGAGAGAGAGAGAGAGAGAGAGAGAGAGAGAGAGAGAGAGAGAGAGAGAGAGATTTTTTAACGTAACCTTCATTCCTCACATTTGTAGACTGCCATCTGGTGGCTGATCGCATATGATTTCTCAATTCTCAAATTCTGAAGTGAAGAGGAATGCAAAATGGATCTATTTCACGAGACAATAGGCCCTATTGGTGATCAGTGACAATAACTGAGTTATTGTTAATGAATGATCTCGCAACCACTGGACAAACCCTAGGCAATTATTTCAAAATGCCAATTGATGAGTCAACAGAACAGCATTTTCTAGCCAAATGTTCATATTGTAAAAGTATTGATGCTGTGCTCTAGGGCTTACTTGTTGCATGTTGCTTGTGTTGTGGCCTATGTCTGTAAATAACAGCAATGCTCAAAGAAATAACAAACATAAATGTACAGTGCCTACTCAAATGTCCATGTGGAGAAGAAAGAAGAAAGTAGATGCTATTAGTAGGCCATTTCTTCCAAACGCTGATGATCTCTTACACGTCATCTTTAGCGGAAGGCTACACAGTGGCGAATGCCATAACATAACTGATTAGCAGTGACTACTTCCTGTTAGCGTCATCATACACATAATGGATGCGTGGTCTTTGGAGGGCAATACGAGAAATACATAACTCACTGTAACATACCGGCAGACTTATATTATTGAATGCATGCAGACGACGTGTTTTTCGGTCTGAGTCTATCATAAAGCAACACCAGAGCCAGGAGCACTTACTGGCACTACTTCTATCATGCGTAGTAATACACAGTTGAATGTCTCACGCAGAGCGAGCAGGTGTATGACGCAAAACGTTGCATTCAACGAGAAGCGTATCATCCTGGAATTTTACACAACTTGTGACTATGTATCTAACCTAGTAATTTCATTCAGTAATTGCACTGGGGAGAAAAAGAACCCGTCGATATTTTAAGGGCACAGAGGAGTGTTTAAGATCATAACCTATTTTCAGCATGGCCGTAAAGGTAAGTCAGACATGACAACAATTGATGACAGTCAGAATGTGTAACGTTAGCCTAATGTTACGTGAAGACTTTGAAGTACATTTCTTAAACTAGTTAGTGTTGCATTACCAGATAGTTTAGTAAGATAGCTATCGAGGATTGCTGGCTAGCCATCTTTTGAAACCAAGGACGCAACCGACCGCTCTAATTATATCCACTATCAGTGTGCAGGGTATTATCGACATTTCACAGTTTAAGGCTGCATTTCACTTGTGTTTATCTTCAGTGGTCTCGTGACTTAATGATAACTCTTCTCAGCTGTATTCTAGCTGTCGAAATCCATTCTAGTATCAAAATCAGCCTGCTTGCTGGCTGGTTCGGTTAAGTTAGCGTGTTTACGTTTACAGTACGCCACTGCCGTTTGCAATAATGATGTGTGAGGAAGAAGCATTAACGTTAGTTCAGAACGAAGCAAAGGATGATGTTGATAGTAAAGATAAAATCCCATGGTGTATCTGAGGTTATTACACTGAACAGCACACTTGATCTAATTTGGCATCACTCAATCAGTCCAAAAAAGGGTCAGTTCTTCTTACAGGATTTGGTTGCTAACGTGGCTAACTCCAGCGTCAATACACATATGGTCCACTTTCTTCGATTTTCCAGAGCTTCAGTTCAATAAACCATGTTTTGGTCTGTTAGCTTATTTTCCCCTTATAATTATTTCCCATATATTTGCCATTAGGGTATTCCCTCTGACGTTGAAATGACACAAGTGCAGTCTGCGCACACCGACAAATACGCAGACAATTTATTTTCCCAGACTGGTTTGGACCTCTGTTCATCCATTTAAAGAGCATATTTCCGACGTTTCCCCGTGAAAGAGTGTAAGGACAATCGCGTTTGTTTTCAATACAATTTTACACGTAATGCCAACATGTTATGAGACATGATCAGTCTCACTGTCAGTCATTCTCTCCTTTCCACCTGCTCTGTGCATTGTAGCATTTTTATTTATTTATTTATTTATTTATTTTTACAATTTGAGCCCCACAGACAAAGACTCCTCAGTTCCTCACCTGAAAATTTAGATCAAGTCAGTTTTTTTTTGTCTTTCACACACTATTCAATTATGTAATGGTATTTGACTACTACCTGTTGAGTCTTGTTGCAGATCTGTTTGGACTGTTTAAATATGTGGATTAGGCTTGTGTATAATTTGCAAGTCTTAAACAGAACAATCAACAGCTTGTGTTTAGACTCTTGTGTTGATTATTTTGCATTTAAATTCCACCAGAACATTCTCTCTCTCTCTTTCTCTTTCTCTGGTTGTGTGTGTGTGTGTGTGTGTGTGTGTGTGTGTGTACATGGGTGGGCGTGTGAATAACACAGGGTATTCCAGACTGATATTCAGCTGGGCAGTAAACACGACTGGCGCGTGGCAGCTCTTTGACGTCAGTCTGTGGGGTGGGGGCTGGAAGAGAGCGAGGGGAGAGGGAGAGAGAAATGTGCATGCTATGAGTCACAATGGGCTGCGGTGGGCATTGATAGAAGGACCACAAAGGAAGATATGGCACAGGCCCACAGCTTCTGATATCCCTCTCTTATCCCCTCTCTCTCTCTCTCTCTCTCTCTCTCTCTCCCTCCCTCTCTCCCTCTTTGTCTCTTTCTCTCTTTCTCCCCATATTACACCCAATTCACCTTAATAAGATGTGATCCAGTTTAATTAATTTACGTCTGTGTGTGTGTGTGTGTGTGTGTGTGTGTGTGTGTGTGTAGCTCTGTTCCACTCTGTGCCGCTCCCTGAGTGGCATTCAATACAGGATCTTCTGTTTGTAGTTTCCTGAGGAAGGGTGTGGGTTTACAGTTGGGAAAGTAGCCGACACTTGCAACTGAGTCCTTACAGTTGCACACTATTCTTGGTACTTACAGTGCATGTACTGAAATCATACTGTAAGTACATGTACATACAGTACATATTTCTATAAATTTTTTTTGTTACTCTCCATTTTTTTTCCTGTCTTAGGTACAGGAAAAAGGTACAAGGTTCTTCCTTGTTAGGTACAAATGAACATTCTATTCCTGTCTTATTTTTCTTAACATGCACATGCACCCCGCCCTCCCCCCTAGGCTATGACGTTCTCCTGTTTACCTTACAGAGGGGTCTGTTGTCATGACGCAGGTTGCCATAGGAATGACACTATTTGTGCCCCTGCATGTAGGCCTAGTTAGTGTCCCTGCCTTTTGTCATGTGTCATCTTTTGAATCTATGAAGGCCAGTAATGATGGACTATTAGTGAGCCAGACATTGCCTGCTGTCACTTGTGTGGGCATATCTGGGATCTAATGGGTCTTGACCACAACAGAAATGAACAAAAGTAAAGCTGTGTGTGTGTGTGTGTGTGTGCGCGCGCGCATGTGTGTGCTTGTGTGCATGTGTGTGTACACATGCAAAGTTGTATGTATATTGCCTATTATGTGGCTTTTGTCTCCTAGCTTTGTTACATTGACAGCTGATTTCTCTTTCTCAACCTTTAAGGGGTTCAGTGCATTGAATTAGCTTGGTTAGATGAAGGAACTTTGCTCTGTCTGAGTGCATTTGATGGCTTTATCAGAGTAAGAGATCACCTCCATTTGCCCAGCCAGGTACTTCCTGAAAGGTAGAGTTTGTTTATTCATGGCTTTCTGTGAGTCATTCATTGCCAGCCAGCCAGCAATCTGATTGATAGACCCTCTTGTAAGAAGGACCAGGTGTTAGAGAACAGATTGTAAAGCCTGGATGGTGGGTTGGTCAGCCACACACAGTGCAGCAGTAGAATAATAAATATGCTTAGTCCTTTTGGTTAATTGTTTCATAGTTGATGTGATTCACTTTCGAGGCCACAGTAGCCTAATGCATTTGTGTTGCCAAGCAGTGAGTCAGAAGAAATAAGGCCAGAAACTGGAGTTTTCTTGGATGAACACTGTTGAAATCTGTTTTCAAATTTTTGTTTTTATCTTCTGTCTTCCAACCCTTGAGTGTTTGCAGTCTCTGCAGTTTTGTGTACTGAAATATGGTTGCGCCATGGAAGAGTAAACATCACTGCACCCTTGAAATAGGCATATCTGCATGTGCTCACATGCGATGGTGTGACGGCAGAGCCAAAGATGACTTTGACTTTGACTTCCACCTGGAGCATGGTGTATGCACTGATAGTATGTGGCAAATATTTTTGTTTGCTCAAAGAATATGAACAATTTGGTGAATGATTTACATTGAGAGGCTGATTTAGCCATGATGAACTGTTAGCCTACATGTCTGGTGGTTATTTTGCATGGCTGTATACTTTTTTTATATTTGCATTTAATTCAAGTTGCCTTCTCAGTTTTCCTGATCCCTGACATTAAAATGCTAGTAGTAGCGACAGTGAAGTAACCTGACATGTCTGGTACTGTATGTAACGTATCATTGCACCCTCCCCCCCCCCCCCTTGCATTCTTTTTGACTCGGCCCCATAATAGTGCTGATGTCCTGTCAAGTAAGTCTCCTAACCCAGATGTGTCATCACCTCTCAGGGCTTTTATCTCGGGGTGTCATTATAGGCTCTTATCTGCTTCTCGAATTGACCTGGTCTAAGCAAACTCTTTGCTTCACACACTGGATAAAATGTGTTGTACTTTTCCATCTGTCTCAGGGCGGTTTGGGAAATTGAGCTCCTCTCGTCTACCTGGAGTCACAGTTGTATTTTATGGTATAGGCCACACAAACCCTACGGGTAGGAAATAATCTTTGCTTCTGTTCTAGAAATGCCACATTCCCAGCTTACATTTTCTTATTTCCTATTTCCTGCATGCACTGCATGGAGTAGGCTACATTCCAAGGGGGGTTTTCACTGAATTGGAACATTTGAGCTGGGAGGTACTTAGTCTAGGCCTATCTAGCAGGAAATCCTCACGGCCTCTTTTCTTCCACAGTGCTTTACAAAACTGGCAGTAATAGGCCTTTGTCTTCCTTTAATCTGACGCAGAAAATGAAGGCAGGAGATGTTCCTTTGAACAGAGTTTGGAGAGGTGATTTGCCTCTTGACTTGGCCTGATTCATCAAACAGCAAAGTTTCAAGAATTATTTGAATTCATAGGCAACCACGTCCCCATGCCCATGAAAACTGAGTTTGTGCACACCAGCAAGGACAGAGGTCTGTTTTGGCCCTCTCTGTTGATGTCCAACCTTGGTTTAAGGTTTAAGTGTTTTTTTCCGTCCCTCTATATGGGTCAACCTCACGCCCCCTCTCTGGATCAGTCATGGGTTCTTCTGTGAGAACAATGCCTGGTCTTATAGCCTTTGCCATAAAAACACTGTCGATGTCACTCCTGGAGAAAGTGACTCAACCAGAAGCCACCATAATGAGATTGGCCAGGGGCGAATTGTGTGTGTGTGTGTGTGTGTGTGCGTGTGTGCGTGTGTGCGTGTGTGTGTGCGTGTGTGCGTGTGTGCGTGTGTGCGTGTGTGTGTGTGTGTGTGTTTTAAGCCATCGTTGGCCACTCACTTTATGCATTACTATTGCATGAGAACACCAGGCTGTTCTCCCGTGTTGTTCAGCTGCTTGGAGGGGCTCTGAGATGCAGGAGGCCTGTGCTCTTCAGCCATGCTCCTCAGTGCCCTACTGTACCTTTCTGATACGGTCACACCAATGCATTGTCCAGCTTTTCCTCACTGTCAGGAGTCTCTGACTGTTTTCAGGCATTCACAGTTTGTTGTTTAGGAGCGAGTATTTGCTTATTTGCTTATTTCCCAGCTTTTTTTTTTTTTTTTTTCCAAAACGGTTTGAAGCGCACAATTTATTTTTGTGTCGTGAACCCAGTGTTATTGGAACTGGCTCGCTTAAGCCGTGTTGTCGTTTCGTCTTTAGTGACTTGCATGTTTCGTAGGCAGAAGGCTTGTTTTGATTTACTGTAGGGCGTTGTTGTGTAAGTATGATATTGTGACACTGTCTGTGGGAAAGAGTGGGAAGAGATGTAAACCAATCCCATGTGATGTGAAAGTAGATGCTCTCTGCTGTCAGAATTCATCTCTTCAGGCCAAACAAAGCTGTCGCTGTTGTTTGGCTGTCATCAGTGCATATATTAAACCAGTGCAGGAACAGAGGGCGCGCACACAGATTTAGGCTCGTAAGCTTCCTCTGCCTCTGGCATCATCAACCATCAGAGTTTAAGGGGTCTGGACAGTTTCTGTTAGGATGTTGGTAGGTTGCTTAAACCCGTGAACATTTTAGATTAGTAGGCTAAGCCATGGTTTGAAAAAAAGCTGACGGTTAGCCTACCTTTGGTATGGCCACCATCTGAGCTCTTCGATTGATTAGTAATGCCTTTTGTGGGGTGCGTGGTGATAAGGGAGGTGGGCTGACGGCAAACTTTTGCCCTCCTTTTTTCCCTGCAGAGCTGGTGATATCTGTTGACCTGCATTTGGCCACTCTTTAAATTTTCTTGAAGTTAGAGCCTCCACGCAGACCGACAGTCAACATGTCAGGTAAGTGTCCCTCTTTCTTGTTGAATTACCTCCTTGTTGTCTTTGCCTGCAAAGCTCCTGTTTCTGTCTTTGTGCGGCCTTTTAGCCCTCTGTTTCTTTGTGCATTAAATGCATTATGGATTATGCAGTCTTTCAGCATTTTAGTGTTCGTTTTTTTCCCTCTGTGTTCTCTGTTGTGCTTCTGCTTGAGCGCGCTCACTGTCTGGAGTGTCTGGGTTTTCAGGGAGGTACACCCCTGCCTCAGGAGGGCCCTTCTCGGCACTTATCTCCAGCATGTGGCCTCAGGACATTCTGGCCAAATACCACCAGGTAAACACGCGGCAGATGTGCCGCTTCTCACATTCGCTTTACGCCATTTTATTCATTGTTTTGTTGTTTTGCACACTTCTCTGGGTACTGTTTTCTCTTAATTTTAGAATTTTAGAGTTTTTTTTAGAGTGTCATGACAGAATTTTATGAATTTAGACAATATGTAACTGGCTTCTGTTATGTGTGTTTTTGCAGAAAGATCCTGAAATGGAGTCGGAGGTTCAGTATGATGAGTTTGGGTTCAGGATTGACAGTGAAGGTGGGTAGTGATTTGTATTTGCAGAACTGTAAACTGGCATATCATTTATTTGCAGAGTTTGTTGAATTAATGCATGGGGTACAACACAGCATGGCACTTTAACAACTAACATTTCAATTTTTCTCTGATCTGGATGCTGTGCTTGTTGTAAATATTTTCCCTCTCCTAAACGCCTTGCCATTAATAGATATGTCTAACTTTTGTTTGTAAACCTTATCAACTGCCAGCAACAGGCACGTTAGCTCCAGGGCTATGTAGAGGATTATTTCTGATTGCACAAGACGCATTTTAACAGTGAGAATGTCCCACAATATACCATGGGAGACTCTTCACAGCTAATGATCGCTCCGCATTTTCAATCGAGTTGACCGATTTGAACGCTCTATTCATTCAAAGCAGGCGCGTGCACAAGCACAATATATCCGCCCTTCCTGAACTTCCAAGACGCTGATTAGCTGTCACATTAAAATCCACACAGGCAGCCTTTGGCTTCATGCCTGTGGTCAAACCACACCCATGAACAGCCTCACTCCAACTGGTGTTAGATAAATATTATGAAATGAAGTGAATGGCTCGTCTTTGATGGCAAGTTCTTTTTCATCATATGCTCATTCTCACACTCAACCCTCGTCCTTTATTTCTGCCCTCAGATGGCTTGGAGTCCCATGAGTGGCTGCGCGGGGAGGGCGCCCCCCAACGCGAGGACCCCCAGCAGAGGCTGCGCTGGCAGGCCTACCTGGAGTTCACCCACAACCACACGGTGGGCGACCTGACCTGGGACGGCATCTCGCCCTGCCTGCCGCGCTCCGACCGCCTGCGCTCGCTGGTCCTTGCCGGCATCCCCCACACCATGAGGCCGCAGGTGTGTTTGGGGGGCAGAAGTGAAACCCTGGGAGGGTTGAAGTAGGGTGAGGGGACAATGGAGTGGTTGTTGTTGCATCGGTTCAGTCCTACAGCAACTATTTTTAAAGTATTGTTGATCTCAAAGAAGGTCCTTGTATGAATGGGGGTTATGAGTATTTCACAGTGGCCTTGATTCTTTGTGATAACATCATAAGATGTTTTATTTTTAGATGCAGACAGACAGAGATGGTATTTGTACTGGTTTTCAAAACAAGTTGTTTGAACCCTTTGAAAGAGTTATCTGTTGATGTCCAGTGAGGGTAAGCTAATCTGTTAACAATTGCAGTCTTTGAAGATGTCAAAGGGCTCCTTTATGCAAGTGATATCAGCATAAACTTGTTGAAACAGTTTGGTACATTTCTCTCAGGAGTTATCAGCATATTTCAGGAAGAAATGTGATTCTGAAAGAAACTTGATGGAAGTTGTTGCAGAAGCACAGATGAGATGGATATATTTGATTGACAGTGGTCAAATATCAGCCGCCTTTCCACCAGAATTGCAGCCTGTACCTTAAAGTGGACAACGAATATTACTGTTGACAAGCACTGACCGCTGACTCTCCACAGCTTTGGATGCGGCTGTCAGGAGCACTGCAGAAAAAACGCACTTCTGAGATGTCTTATAAAGAGATCATCAAGAACAGTTCAAATGATGACACGACAGCAGCTAAACAGGTATTCCACTTGTCTTGACCCCTCTCATTTTTCAGTACTTCATCGTACTGATGGTTTATGCACCACGTTTTTCCTCAGTGTTGTTTCATGTACGACTTCACAATTTAATTTAGCACCATGTGTCATTGTTTGTGTGTGTGTGTGTATGTGTGTGTGTGTTTGGCAGATCGAGAAGGACTTGTTGCGGACGATGCCCACCAATGCCTGTTTTTGCAGCCTGACGAGCGTAGGGGTGCCCAGGCTGAGGAGGGTGCTGCGGGGGTTGGCATGGCTCTATCCTGACATCGGCTACTGCCAGGGCACGGGCATGGTGAATATAAACCCTCACGACATTCAGCTTGATTTGCCATGGCCTTTTCATTGCCCACACTCTAATTCACTTGTGTGTTTTTTGAGCTCTTGTTTCTTTTCATTATTCAACTTTTGTGTGTTTTGGTTTGTCATCCTGTACTGGTTATCTCAATCTCTGCTTTTTTCACCCTTGCATTATTCATTTTAATGAGTCATCATGCTGAATATGCTTAGTCATCTCACGCCTTCACAATGGAATGAAGAATAGCATTTTTACATTGCCAACAATTGTGACAATAGAAATGCATGATGGTATAATTGTTCGAACAAAATGCAAGGATAGCCTGCCCGGGACAAAAGATGGCACATTGGCAGAATAATCCTCTGGAGTCATAATATGTAATTTTTTGTGTTTGGTCTGACCCTCTCTGATATTTCTCCTTCTCTTCCTCCTCCTCCTCATCATCACCATCATCTTCCTCCTCCCCCTGCTGTGGTCCAGGTGGTGTCGTGTCTGCTGCTGTTCCTGGAGGAGGAGGACGCCCTGTGGATGATGTGCGCCTTGATCGAGGACTTGCTGCCACCCTCCTACTTCTCGTCGACGCTGCTGGGCGTGCAGACGGACCAGCGCGTGCTGCGGCAGCTCATCGTCCAGTACCTGCCCCGCCTCGACCGCCTGCTGCAGGAGCACGACATCGGTGAGGACCAATCCAGCCCCTCAGGGGACTGTTAACAGGAAGAGATGCCCAGTATGATGGGTATTGGTGAGGGTGGCCTAGTAGAAAACTAGTTGAGCTAGCCAGTCTGATGCGGATATTGGTCAGACGCAACGTGCCCTTGTACATTTTTTTTCGTCTTGCAGCAGTTTGACCATTTGCACTGTGATGTGGTCACTTTGCTTCAGCGTCATTGACAAAATATGTTATTTCAGTCAAATTTGATTTTCAGAATTTAATCAGCAACCTAATCAGCTGAGCTTGTGGTGAGTTCAGCTCCCACATGTCTTCAGTGTGGTGTATAGATTTGGACAATGGTAGTTGTTTTTGAGTGCAAGCATTCCTGATAGCTCTGTGTGTGTGTCTGTCCATTTTCCATACTGTCTTTGACTGACCCACTATGTCTTGTCCTGGCCTCAGAGCTGTCCCTAATCACCTTGCACTGGTTCCTGACGTCCTTCGCCAGTGTGGTGGACATCCGCATCCTGCTGCGCATCTGGGACCTGCTTTTCTACGAGGGTTCCATCGTGCTCTTCCAGGTCACACTGGGCATGCTCAAGATCAAGGTGACTAAGATGGACCCCAAGGACCCCAAGATAGACCTCTCTCTAACTCTCTCTTTCTCTCTCTCTTTCTCTCTTTCTGTCTTTCTCCATCTCTTTTTTTTCTTTCTCACATTCCTCCCCTCTCTTAATTTATGACTTAACTGATTAACTGATAAAAGATTAAGTGCACAGCTCAGAGCAGAGGGCATTCATTCTTCATCCATTATAAGTCATTTATACCAACATCCTGAAGCTTGGTGCAGTACATAAAAAGCGCTCTCCTTCTTTCACCCATTTCCCTTTGGTGAGAACGCATGACCTGTAGAAGTTCACTTTCTAAATCTGTGTCCTGTCCCCTTTTACTCGTGCAGGAGGAAGAGCTGGTGTCCTCCGAGAACTCTGCGTCCATCTTCAACACGCTGTCCGACCTGCCCAGCCAGCTGGAGGACGGCGCGGCCGTGCTGGGCGAGGCGGTGCGTCTGGCCGGCTCGCTCTCGCAAGACAACCTGGACGCCCAGCGCCACAAGCACCTGGCCTACATCCTGGCCGAGCAGGCGCAGCTCAACTCCAACAACCACCACCACCCACACACTAACCTCAACGCACACCTCAACAAGGTACACAGGGCTTTTTACATAGCTCAGCACAGAAAACAACACCCCACACTGTAACCTTAGCAGTGACTACCGACATGAAATCACTGTCAAAGACACTTAGTCCTTACATTACGTCATAACAACTTGATTTCATTGCTTTTGTAGTGTGCTTGACCACGGTGTACATTGTGCACCTAATGCTTACTCATATTCTTAAAATAAACATACTTGCCATGTTTAGTATGTATCTTGGTCAAGAATAAATATGTTATTCATTTGCACAAATTATCTAGTTTGGCACTTTGGTTGGTTATCTCATGTTCTTTCCTGACACGCATGCCACAGGTGGTGCGCAGACAGAACCTGCGCAGGAAGTCCACACTGAGCACGCTCCTGTGGGGCGAGGACGACGCAGAGGCGCTCAAGGCTAAGAACATCAAACAGACAGAGCTGGTGGCAGCACTCCGAGAGGCCATCGGCCGCACCGCCGAGCACTTCCACTGCCTGGACCCCCGCAACTGCAGCACGGTGAGGCCCTGCCACAACACGACTTTTGTATAGAGAGTTAAGACTAATAACAAAAAATCATTAAAAATGGTTTAAAATCTGTCGGTCATTTTTCTTTGAGTAATCCATTTCTCTTTGATTTGTGCCTCTCAGCCTTCTGTATCCCTTTCTGTTCTTCAGTAGAACCCAGTTAGCTCATGCATCAGTGTTCTCTCTTTAGGATCTCACTCCAGACTACTCTATGGAGAGCCATCAGAGGGACCACGAGAACTTCCTGGTGGTGTCACGGAACCGCCGCCGGCGGGCCAAGGCCCTGCTGGACTTTGAGCGCCACGACGACGACGAGCTGGGTTTCCGCAAAAATGACATTATCACAGTGAGTAAATAGAAGCTACCAACCCTGAGTCATTTGCATATACATTTATGCACTTAGCAGATGCTTTTATCCAAAGCTACTTACATTTGTCTATTGTCAATTACTTCAGAGCTAGTCTCCCCTAGAGCAACTTGGGGTGAAGTGCCTTGCTCAAGGGCAGCCAGGATTCGAACCCACTTTTTCCAGGCTACTAGCATGCTCGATAGGTTCTTTAACCTCTATGCCACCTCCAGCATGGAGCTGTCCAGCTCGTGGATCGTCACATCCGTTCACCGCTATTTCCCCATCTTTGTCTCCTCCTCAGATCGTATCCCAGAAAGACGAACACTGTTGGGTGGGGGAGCTGAATGGACTGAGAGGTGAGGATGAGTCCTCTTAACCCTCCCGTGCCCCAGTATTGGATCAGGCACTGGAAATCTGTTTACAGTACAGGATGTGCAGATTCACAATGAGTTCCCATAGGATGGTTTAGTTAGAAACGCTCAGCCTTTTTCTCTCTGTGTGCCATGTAGGTTGGTTTCCTGCCAAGTTTGTGGAAATCCTCGACGAGCGGAGTAAAGAGGTTTGTATGCCCTGCCTCTCTGAACTTTAACCGACTTCAGTAATAATGTCCTTTGCACTAGTCACAAGTTAGCCTGGCTTTCGCGACTATAAGCTCATACGAGCTTAGGCTGGCCAGCCTACTGTATTCTGAGAGGCGGGCTTAACCTGTGTCTATCAGATGCCTCAATCGTGCTGGGGGGGAAGCTTGTTTCTCATTGGTGCCCGATTTTTCGGGACAGTAAATTCATTAAAATGGGAGGTTGGCCATACTGACTTGCTTGCGAAATTTAATGTAGCGTCACAGGAAGTATGGGCGGGCCCAGGCTAGTCACAAGTAATATTTAGTATCATCATGAGCCCAACAATGGAGCATTCACTGTGTTTATTATCCCATAACTCAGTAGCTCGTAGGCTTTCATCCTGATATATGACTTTCCCCTTACTCATGAGATGACCATAGAGTGTGATATGGATTACGCTTCCTTAAAACCAAAGTAACGGTATCACAGTGGGGTTTGACTGTCCTGCTAAGGACTGAAGACAGTCACTGACGTGTCACTGTCACTGTCACTGTCACTGACGTGACAGTCACTGTTGTTAGAGTTGGCGGAGGTGTGAATTGAGTGGTACAGTGCCCCGTGGGCTGATAGTGGGGTGTATTTGTGTGTGTGTGTGTGTGTGTGTGTGTGTGTGTGTGTGTGTGTGTGTGTATGTGTGTATCACCAGTACTCCATGGCGGGGGATGACTCAGTGACTGAGGCAATAACAGACCTGGTGAGGGGCACCCTGTGCCCGGCCCTTAAGGACATCTTCCAGCACGGTCTGAAGAAACCCTCCATACTGGGGGGTCCGTGCCACCCTTGGCTCTTCATTGAAGAGGTAAGGCAAAGCACAGCTCACTGCAATACTATGCATGCTCATGCATGGAACATGCAGGCATCCAAGTGCACACACAAATATATCCATTTTGTCTGGTCTAATTGGGTGTGGCTTTAGCACGGTCAGTAGAGCTGTCCAAAGTATTTCACTAGCAGTTTGAGAGCAGTTGGTATTTTTTTATTTTTAACTTAGTTACCAACTGATTTACTGTGGTTAGATAAATTTAGAGCATATTATTTATTTTTCATTTAAAGTCTGGCTTGTGTCCAGATTTCAGCTTTTAAAATGCTGGCAATGCTGCTGCTGCTGCAACTAGCTGATGATGACGGCAAAGATGACGAGTCTGTGACTAATGATGACGTGGTTGACTGTGTGTATGACTATGATAATGGCAATGGGTAACACTTTATTTGAAGGGGTCTACATAAGGGTGGCATGAGCCTGTCATAAACATGACATGAGGCATATCATTAACATTAATGACACTTTATTCATGTTCATGACTGCTGTCATTAAATGTCACTTGGTTTTTGTAATGTCTGCATTTCAAAAACCGAATGACACTTTTAAAGATGGAGGAAGTGTCATTATTGTTAATGAAATGTGTCATGTCATTATTATGACAGGCTTATGTCACCCTTATGTAGACCCCTTCAAATAAAGTGTCACCCTTTGCCATTATCATAGTCATTGACTAATTGTCTGTCTGCTCAGGCTGCTAGCAGAGAAGTGGAGAGAGACTTCAATTCCGTCTACTCCAGACTTGTGCTCTGTAAGACCTACAGGTGAGCACTAGACCTGAAACCTGTAGTAGAAGCACAACACAATCAGTAACTCACAGACATACTTTTTTCCCAGCAGCATATGAGAAAGTGTGGCCCTCTTCCCTCTTCCCAGTCAGCGGGAATTATGTTGAACTGTGGTCTAACCTGATGTATTGACTTGTGTCTCTGCTCAGGCTTGATGAGGATGGGAAAGTGTTGACTCCAGAGGAGCTGCTCTACAGAGTAAGTGTGTGCTTGGAATGGGTGCTCTCTAGATGCTTCCTGTTTCACTCTTATGTACTTCAGACCTCAAGAAGATTCATGAAGTATCTGTATTAGATTTGCATTGCTCACTAAGAAGCATCTTAGTTGCTTTCTGAAGTGTAGTCGCTGTTGAAGGAACTTGTCATTAGAAGTTGAGCCATTTTGTCGTGTCAGTTGAATGCATAATTTCTTTAGCTGGATTAAAGTATTAAGTGTGGAAATGGTGGCTGGCTGTCTCTTCAGAGAAAGTAATGTGCTGAGCGCCCCCTGTCTGTTTTCTTAGGCAGTGCAGTCTGTTAACATGAGTCACGACTCTGCACATGCACAGATGGACGTCAAGTTCCGCTCACTGATCTGCGTGGGCCTGAAGTACGTGTTCGTTCACACACACATACACCACACACTTACACACACACACACACTTTTTAGCCTGCATGCATGGATACAGATGATCCCCCATCCACATGCTGGCGCAGCATGAGCTGTTACTGAACGTACACTCTCTCACACACACACACACACACACACACACTTTTAAGCCTGTGAGCATAGACGATCCCTCAACCACATGCAAACACAGCATGAGCCATTACTGTTTGTATCTGTTTTCGATTATGTTTGTTTGTGTGTTTCTGTCAGTGAGCAGGTGCTGCACCTGTGGCTAGAGGTGTTGTGCTCCAGCATTGCAGCGGTGGAGAAGTGGTACCAACCTTGGTCCTTCCTGCGTAGCCCTGGCTGGGTGCAGATTAAATGTGAACTCAGGTAATCAAAAAAAAAAAGATGATCAGTAGAATCATCCATCATTATAGAGTGGCATTTAGCTCATTCTCATGTCTTGGGCACGCTCATGAACATTCAGCTTGTGTATGCCCACCTGTCTGCGTTTCCAGTGTTATTTGAATTGAAAATGGGCATTATCCATAACTGGGGAAGAGATCAGATCAACTATGGGATTTAAACGCAGGATTATCAGGGCAACATTTGTAGAAATACATTTACACAATCACAATAAACCGACAACTGGCAATAATTAGGTATAACTGTAATAATCGGTTATAAGGTGTTTACATGCATTTAAGAAATCTGATAACCAAAACCAAGCGGGTAATACAATCAGTTGTTAACGTATTTCTTCATATTTGTATGTACGCCAATGTGTCCTGCGTGAGTGTAGACGTAAAAGAACGAATTAAACTTGATTAAGCTGTGTACTTGTCTCGAAGAAATGGGAATATTGATGAAAACCTTGGTGTGTTAAACGGATTTCTCATAAACTGATAACGCCAGTCATCTGATAATGAATATCAGTTTGGGCAGGGCTACGTAAAATTTACCACCTTTTTGAATTGGCCTGATTTCTGTTTTGTTTTTTCATTGACTTTTGCAGACAGAATTATGTTTTCACATGCACCATGTACTTCACTCATGTCACACAGACCTATCATATTTCAAAAACAACAGGTAAAAATAGTTTTGTGTGGCAGGGCACCTTTAACCAGTTGGATGGATACCCAGCTATTTTAGTCAATGAACAAGAAGATGAGGAGAATAGAAAGCAGACTTTGGTACCCAAAAAAAAAAAAGGTTTCAAATTGAATGTTTATCCCAGTTTTCACTTTTGTTCTGCTTTGTGTTTTCCCTAGGGTTCTCTCAAAGTTCGCGTTCAGTCTATCTCAAGATTGTGAGCTGCCCGCCAAGAAAGAGGTGGGTTGCATCACACGCCACGTCAAGTTTGTTTAGTTTCTCTCTGCGTCTGGCCTTTTACCCTTTTTGTCTTGTCTTTGTTATTCCCTTTCTTTGCAAAGTAAAGCAAAAAAAAATCTCACACACTTGACACAGAACATTGAGCACAAACTCTGTACACATAATGGATTTCTGTATGTGTCTGCTGTTCCAGAAGTCTCCCATTCTGAAATCTGAAGTGGTGGATGTGTTGGTTGAACATCACCTCTTTAGTTGGGATCTTTAGGTAACCGGAAAGTCGCAGAAGAGTTCTGCTGAATAGCAATACTTCCCCTTAGAGTAGGTATTACTGTAGAAGTTGTAGTAATAGTACAGACCTGGGTCAGGTAGCAAGCAAGTGGATGCAGAATCAACCAGTGCAGTATAAAATGCATGTATTTTATACACCAATGCATCTGGAAGAGAACTTTCTTCTCAGTGCATGACTAAAGCACTTAGCTGACCTGGGCCTGTTGTATCATGTAGCCTTTAGCTTAGCGATGCTCTCTTTTTTTGGGTCGTCCTCTGTTTACCTCGTGACCTAACCCCTGTGCAAACTCTGTCCCCTACTACACTAATCCCGTGGCTGGGAGCATCCACTGGGGTTTCCGGCTGTGGAAGACCCGCCGTGGAATCTCTGGGTCAATAACAGCGCTTTCCAGTCCACACCCAAAGCCTTACCTGCTGTTTGCCTTTGGGCTGAAGAGGTGTCCTGACCTCTATTGACACTGCATTAAACAGAGGGGTGAGGCACTGCAAACAGTGCAGCAGCATCTTTGCTGCAGGGTTGATTTCCACAAGGCTGTTTGCCAAAGGCAGACTTGAGAAATGAAAAAAAAAAAAAAAGAACTTGGAATTGTTAACCCATTGTTAGTCACACCCATTTTTTTTCCCTTGAGTTGGGAACTGTTCTCGTGCGCATCAGACAAGCCATACTGGGTCCAAAGATCTGTTCTGAGTGTGACGTATTTAAACAACAGAGCTCTGAAGATCAGCTAAGGCTTTGGGTACCTCCTTACCTTCTTCCTCGGGCACCAGCGTGCCCAGCCTGGCACTAATCTCCTGTTGAGTGGCAGCGTTCACAACAGAGAGTGGCACCCTGTGTGTACAACTTCAGCTACTCCCCTCCCAAAAAACATTCATTGGCCATAACGCTGGCTTTCCAGATGACTTTATAAGATGTAACAACCCTCCCATGCACATGGCAAGCTAACAAGATGGGACTACACTCCCATAGACATGGCTAGCTTCTGATGCTTACAGTCACTCAAAGACTACTCATCACCTACAACTGATGGCAGATCGCCGATTCACACTGACAGCCAGACGCAAATAGCCAGTGGTGATGGGTGGCCATGTGTGTTAGAAATGCTTAATTGTAAATACTGTTGATGCAGTGACACTACATTATGGCAAGAACTCACATCTTCTCCCCTCGCTCTTCCTCTGTGTGTGTGTGTGTGTGTGTGTGTGTGTGTGTGTGTGTGTGTTTAGGAGAGGGAGCAGAAACCTCTGAAGGAGGGCGTGCAGGACATGTTGGTGAAGCACCACCTTTTCAGCTGGGACATCGACGGCTAACGCACCCCAGTCACACCGTACACACACTCACTCACTCACACACGCCGCAGGCCCGTCCGTCCTCACACTCACCTTCCATCCCACCTGCGACAGCAGCACCATTCGGCCATCTTTGTTTGTTATCTGGACAGGCACTTGTAGAGAGCGCAGCCAGAGAGCACCAGCTGCTGTGAATGATGTCACTGAAGTATTAAAGGACAAGCAGGTCATAGTGGTCTGCAACGACCTTTAACGCGCCTTGAGAATTAATCTTTGCCTCGCGCCTTACTATTAAGTAGACCGTAGTCTTTTGAAGGAGGAAATAGACCTTTTTCGTGTTGAATCTGGCAGTGTCTGTCTTTCATATGGGCGGCTTTTCCTGTCAGGAATCCATACGTCATCCAATGCCTCTTGAGCATTTCCATTGCAGTATGGCCCAGTGCAGGGTCTGTGTTACCTCAGTCTCAAAATTAATGCTGGGGGGGTCCATTACACCTTTTGCAGCAAGGGGCGTTGCACCCCAAGGCTGAAGGCACTTCTGTTCATTCCTGGCTGGATGTTGACCACAAACCTCACGCGAGCGGGAAGACTCCGGATGGAAGACTCCGAGACTTGTGTGTCAACTTCGCACTTTGTTGTTTTTTTTTGTGTGATTTCACAGTGAAGGACTGATAAATAGGTCAAAGGTTCTCAGGAGTAAAGAGAACTCAAATGAAGACACTTTGAGATGCTCAAACAAGGGTTTGTAAGTGCGTATCACTGAGGAATTATCACTGTGGATCTCCAGTCTCCCTCCATACTGTATGTTCTAAATGGCTTCACCACTATCTTCTCCTTAATTATATAACATGTTTATAATTATTATTTTTTTTCAAATGTAG
>JAVQKI010364739.1:0-11031 GCA_036025975.1 Nematalosa erebi
TTCTCTCTCACCGTCTCCCTTTCTCTTCTTCTTTCTCTTTCATGTCCCACACCACCCCACAGTCAGGCTCCGTGTGGACCAGCTGTTTGAGCGTTTGAACGCCCTGCTTCACTTTATGCCTCCAGCACACTTTTAGCTTGCAGTCTGTTTACACACCAACACGCTACAGCCCTCCCACCAAAGCCCCCCCTCTGAGCAGCCAGTCCATCCCTCTCTCTCTCTCTCTCTCTCTCTCTCTCTCTCTCTCTCCCTCTCTCTCTCTCTCTCTCTCTCTCTCTCCACACACTAGTTGGAGAGAGAGTGGGGACAGTGTAGAAGCCCTGAAGCACCAGAGGCTTTCATGACTGCCTGACTCTGTGTGCCTGAGACTAAGAGTGGCTACAGCAGTCAGGCTGCCCATGCCTCTGTGACTTAGAGAGAGGGATGAAAAAAAGAAAGTTAGAAAGAAAAAGTACACGGTACCTATATTGCATACCATGCAGTATAGACTCAATATATAGACACATATAGATACAGAAAGTAAAAGAAAGACAGAAAGAAAGAGAGAAACATGTCAGGCTCATACCAGATCTGAGCTTCATAAGACCCAGGCCCATGTTATCTGAGACTATATTTGTTGAGATGACAAAGAGCCAAAGGCAGCGCTTCTAAGCATCCAGTGTCCAATTATTTACATTGGTGTCTGCTGAGAGGGCCGAGTGCAAGAGGCATCGGCGAGGCTTGGCAAGGCATATTATCGGAGAGGAGGAAATACACAGCGCTGAGCCACAGGAGAGGCCTGGACAAATAGAGCAGCACATCAGACGCTGCAGCAGCACGGCGGATGAGCTGCAAATACAATGCAGAGCATCCCGTTGAGTTTATATGCCACGGTCAATGCAATAACTCTGACAACAGGCCAGTGAAGATGACAGAGACAGAGGAATGGAGAGAAAAAGAGGGACAGAGAGAGGTAGAGAGAAAGAGGGATGGAGAGAGAGAGGAAGAAGCAGGATGTATCAATCTCATTCATGGTAACCAAGGAGAGCAGAGCTGGTTTATACCCGGCAATTATCCCTAGGAGTTTCGCAGATATCTCTTCCACAGTCTCTGTCATGGTTTCCACGGGGGACAGCAGATATGTATTCTCACACACACCGACATATACGGTACACACATTCACACAAACGCGCGTGCACACACACACACACACACACACACACACACACACACACGCATACAGAAGGCCTGATGATGAAAGCCATTCCCCTTGAGATGAAAGACAACTCTTCAGGCGCAATGTTAAGATAAACAGGAGTGGCATTAAATAATGCATGTGTTTGTTTTTATTTTTATTTTTTTCACCCAACTATGAATTATAAAATGTTTGTTGCAAAGATGACTGGAGAACCTCATTAATGATCTCCAGGCCGGATGGTGGGATTCAGTAGCTATAACCACGGTGAGTGATGATGGCGTGAAAGTGTTATCTCCTTCTGAGAACTTGCAGACACCTTCCATCCCTTTACTCATGTACACACACATATTTTTAAACCATATTGAAAGGCAAGCAAAACGCGTGCTTGCTTGTCTTCCTACTGTAGCTTAGGCAGGTGGGCTTCACTTAGTCAGGAACAGATCATTAAATGCCATGGATCTCCTTTGAATTTATCACTTACTCTTGAACCACTAATCCTGTAACTGCAATAACTATTTTTGTTGCTAAGAACCACAAAATTGCTCTTGATTTGGGAGATTTAAGAAAAAAAGACTGACTCCCCCGTTACTTCAGCCAGCGTTGTCCCTTCTATTTTACCCCAAGCAGAAACTAATTCTCCTCTATTAGGAACCCAAAGGGCATACTTCAAATGATGGCTCAACAGCAAAATAGGCGTTTTTCTTTTTTTTTTTGTCATGTCTGGTTGAGCCTGCGATCACTGAGGGACCGACTATTGTGCGCTGCTGTCTGAAATTGGACTGACCGAGAAATTCAGGCAACAATACCGCCCGGCTGTGGCCTGCTGTGTCGACTCTTTGATTACATTCAGCATGTACAAACATCCCAGAGCAGCCAATGGATCCCTCTCCCGCTTCAAGGGCACGTGGAGCTGGATTAGCAGCTGGGAGATAGGAAAATTATCCTGCATGGTGTGTTAAAGTTCATTTCATCTTATTTTCCAAGGCACTGAGCTGATTCTGTTAAAATGTCATGGGCGAAATGAATGAGGTGAGAGGGAGGAATCTGCTGTGCAAAAGCAGTCTCAGCTTTGGAAAAATACATAATCAATTATCAATATTCTAAAAATAATTCTCGAAATAAATGCTCACAAAGAATTCATGACTGTTTTATAAGACATGACTCAACATTCACACCCAATATTTCATAAAAGTGGAAGACAGAATGGCTATAACTTCAAAATAATAGTCCAATGGTCTCAAAAGCAGCATGGACACTTTTGTTTTTAACCTGTTGCCTGATCATGCCACACCTAAATATTTCATGAATATCTTATGAAAGTGCTACCAAATTAATAGTATGGCAATCTGCTACTACAAAACACCACAACAAAATGCCAGTTTATAGTTTAGCTACAGTTATAGTTTGCCAAAAACAGTGAATTCAAAAAGGTGTTTCCAAGATGAAACTGTGTTTCAAACAGCAGGGGCGCAAAACAAGGATGAAACAAATGCATGGTTCAAACATGGATCCCACATGTGAAGATGCTTGGGGCGAGAAGGCGGGTAGAGGCCCTTAACGAGGTTGATATTAGACCAGTGAAAGTCTGCCTTGAGGTGTTAACTCTGACACCCACTGACAGAGGTGAGTTCTCTCACTCTCTCTCTCTCTCCTGCCCTCTTTCTCTTTGTCTCAACCTCATTAAAGATCGTCACAATAATGTATCTTTAGATCACAATCTTCTTCAGAAGACAAAATGTCTGCTCTACAACATCAGACACAAAATATCAAGGGGGGAAAGGTTTGCTGAGCTGAAAGGGTAGTAACATCAGAGTGATGACAGGTTTTAGTTCCTCAAAGCTTAAAGTTTTAATAGTATACAACCTTTTTCTCTAAGCGTGGAGCAGACCTCATTATTGTAGGACAGAGTCATGACTGGTGAGGCATGATGAACAGAAGGCTATATGTCTTTTGAAATGCTCTTTCTTGACGGTATCATCACGTTCATACTGATATTATGACTATGATCATTGGATTTATCAGTACAGTAGGTCTTGGCAAACAACATCTCAGCAGCTGAGTGTGTACTCCCCTCTCCAACAACAGCATCAGCTATAAAAGCCACCTGTGTCACTCTACTCTTCTGTTGATTGCTGGTGTCATTTGCAGTCCTGTTGGCTTTAGCCTACAACTGCTAGCAGTGGCTGCTAAGAGCACTGCAAAGCACAAAACGCACAACACACAAGAGAGGATTGGATGAGACAGGGCTTTCTACTCACTGAAAGCTTAAAATGATCATGTACAAATTACAGAATAGTTTTCTAAAATAATTTGTCTCATGCACAGACATTCTTTATTATGTACAATTATTCAATCAGCTACCAACATACATGGTGAAATTGGACAGAGGCTTCACATTTAGAAACACTTCCTTTGACTTACAGCAGCACTTCCAAGGAGTTCAGATGACATTGGAATAAATAATAAAACTTGTTTTAAAGGGTAAAGGTTGCCTTGTTCATTCCCAGCAGGGAGATTGCATAAGAGGCCTTTACAAGTGCATCATTTCTGTTCACCCCAAACTAGACTGCTGTGTGTGTTTGTGTGTGTGTGTGTGTGTGTGTGTGTGTGTGTGTGTGTGTGTGTGTGTGTGTGCGTGTGTGTGTGTGTGTGTGTGTGTACGCGTGTTGGATATGGTACAAGTCTCCTTGGTGTATATCCAAACAAGTGTTATGCAAAAAGATCTGTTCACTGGTGCCAGACAGAAGTCCTGATTGACATTGACCAAACTGACCTGTTAATCCAGAGTTTCTGTGACAGCCAGCTTTCCACTAAGCGTGTGTGCGCTAAGGCAAGATGCGGCTTTATTATTTGTGCTGTTTGTCTCCTAAAGGCTCAGAGCAATTGACCTAGAGACCCTTTCATCCTGACAGGAAGGCATTTATCATACAGTACCTCCAGCATTATCCTCCATATTCATGCACTTTAGCCACAAAGGAATTCTCATGCAATCCTTCAGAGAAGATCCCCTCAGCACAGCATTATTATATCAAGGTTATGAATACAGTAGTGCACAAAGCAACACAATGTAACCGGCTCACACACCGCAGTTCTAAATAATTCTTAAGGCAAAAGACTCTAGCACAGGAAGTGTATATACTTATATAAGCTTGTATTTTATGAAAATAGATTTTAGAAAAAGGAGTTTAATGTTTCCATGGACTTTTGATGGTCTCCAGATGAGAAACAAAGGCTTGAAACAGAGGAGGGTTTGTGTGGGGGGGGGGGAGGGTTCACATATTGTCGTTTTTGTTAGTTTGTGATTTATTTTTCTGGTTTGGTTTTGTTTCAGACATGTACTTTCAAGCCATCTTAGGGTTCCTTTGAACCGTCCTCTTTGTAGTCTGGTCCTATTTCATCCAAAAGCCTTTTTCCTCCAACCATTTTTTTTTTGTCCTCTCTCCTCTCTCCTCTTCCTCCTCATCCACATCAGAGCAGAAACCTGATATCCTCCCTGCAGAGGACACTCTCACTCTCTCTCTCTTTTTTTTTCTTTCTCCCTCAATCTATTGATCCCTCCATCCTACTTTCTGAGTCCACCTATGATTTCACAGGATGCACAGTGCATCCAGGCAACACCACAGAACTAGGGAGGAAACAAGGAGGTGAGGAAAACAAACACTGGTCCAACTGCCAAGTGGAAATGATACATCTTACTTTGTGATCTGCCATCATTACATGCTGCTACATTGTTTTAAAAATGAAAGGCTCTCTTTCATGAAAACAACATCTATATATGTAGCCTCCAATCTCAAAAAAAATAATGTTTGATCTCTGTGGCACGGTATGGAATGTTTCACTGTAGCATTCAATTTTACATGCAAACATTAGGCATTGTGGCATAGCAGAGGTTTTAAATGCTTGAATGGTATTCTTTCATATCTCTAGGTCACTGTGAATTCATTTTGGACCTTTGCTCTCTTTCATGTTTTTAATTATGTGTATTCACAGGCAATTCCACATAAAGTCATGTCCATAATGGCAACAAAATGCCATGGTATTTGCATGAGGTGAGTGATTATGTGAAAAGTTTGTTCTACAACAAGAAGAATGTTCAAATTTTATGTAATCATCATTCACATCATAACATACTATGGCATTGTGTTGGCATTATGGATGTGACAGTTTTGCATGGCATTGCCTTCATCTATAAGTAAACTTACATTGCAGGCTGCATATGACATCTTGCTGAATGTTTGACTTAGGCTTAAGTCTCTGGATGTATCCAGGCATCCAACTAATGCCTGAATTAATCAGGGATTTCTAATTCTGTTTTTGATCCAGATCAAAACAGCCAAAATCTGATGGATTTTACAGTAATAATCAGCCATCTTGTACACGTACATACAAATTAATAAATTAATTAATAAAAATATATTCCTCTTTCATTTCTTCATCCCACTTTTTTGTGGAGACAGAATCTTGCATTTTTTCCAATGAGACCAGCAGACATCATGTTTATTTCACTAACCACATTACCAGCTGCAAAAGACGTGATGTACCAACAGACTCTGGCCCAACAGACTTGACAGTCAAATCTCATTGTAGTGTAGGTAGCCTCCTCCAGAGTTAATTATGTGTTAGGATGTGGGTGGCTGTTTGATGGTTTTGTGTGTATGTGTGTGTGTGTTTGTGTGTGTATGCGCGCGCACGCTTGAGGTGAATGAATGCATGTGAGCAAAGGCATATCTGCACTTACAAGCAAACACCTCCCATCCCTCTTTTGACTACATGGCCACTCTGGAGTGAAATATTGCCTTAGACCACATAATCCATGATGCGCGTCTGAAGCCTTGGTCCGGGAGATGAGATTGGGCACAAGACCCTGTGGAGGTCAGGAAACCTCCTGCTCCTTTTCCTCATCTAGCCACCCCCCTACCCCCCTCTTCTTCTTTCTCCTGATAGAGAATAGAGACGCCATGGTTCAGTGCACCCGAGGTCTAATAGGAAGACTGAGTCAGTCTGAGAGAGAAGGAGCTGGGTGGCAGCGTTGGCTGGGAGCGGGCAGGGCAGGAAGTCCAGTGACTGGGGAGCACCCGGCGCAGCGCTGGGGTGAATTAACAGGCTAATGCAATGAGCCGCGCTCTGAGCTGAGCTCATTAACCCCCAGCGCCGGCCAGAAAGGGAGTCTGTGCTTAACCTCGAACTGCGGAGCCGCGCTGCCGCTGAGGCGAGGAGACCTCCAGACCTCCACGGTCTGGGAGGAGGAGGAGGGGGAGAGGAGGAGGTGGAGAAGGACATCAGATCAACAAAACCACTAACCAACCACCTCCTCACATGCTAAAGACAATAACCCGCCCCAGTCTTCTCACTGTCACACAATCTCTCTCACTTTGTCGCTTTCTCTCCCTCTCTATTTATCTCTCTTTCTTTCCCTTTCTCTTTATTTCTCTCCATCTCACCCGCACGGTGTGCACACCAACACACACAGACGCACTTGAATGCACACACTAAGCTCCCCTTAGTTTAACCACCTCACCCTTCTCTGGTCTCCCAGCCACCAGACCCCTGGGCCCTTGCTTAACCCACTCAGGGAACTCAGGGAACCACTAGACTCTCTCCTTCCCCTAGAGAGAAGCCTAACACACACACACACACACACACACACACACCCCAGGGCCCCCCTTCCCTTCCAGCCACCTCCAGCACATCCACTCTAGTGGGACCGGAGGCTAATACAATAGAGAGACAGGGAACCTCCAGCTCCACAGCCGGCCCCACGCCTTGCAGACAGATACTGAATCTGACAGCATGTGTCAACATAAAGCACGATTCCCGGACCAGTGCGTGACTGCATATTACAAGCACACAGGTGCGTCTGGGGGGTGGGGTTCATTGGTTGGTTGGGGTGGAGGCATCCCCTTTGACGTGCTAACAGAGAGGAGAGTGGAGATGGAGGCAGTGTCTCTGACTTGTTGGCTGTGACAGGGGTGGAGGTGGAGGCAGCGTCTTTGACGCGCTGGCTGAGAGTCATGGTGATGTCTGTGGCCGTCAGAGCTGACTGGAGCTGGCAGCAGGAGATGGATGGCTCAGACAGGGGGGAGGGAGACTCCGTCCCTGAGCCGTCACCCAGAGCGCTGCTATGACCTTTCCTCTTCCTCCCTCACTCCTCTCTCATCCTCTCTTCACCCCAATCGCTCTCGCTGTCTATCGCTCCTTTTCTCATCCTCCTCTCGCTCTCTTGATCTATCTCTTTTTTTTCTCATCCTTCTCTCGCTCTCACTGTGTATCTCTCTTTTCTCATCCTCCTCTCGTTGTCTCTGTCTATCTTTCTTTTTCTCATATTCTTGCACTTTCTCTGTTGTTCATCTCCTCCTTTCACTCCCTCAGTCTCTCTTTCACCCTCTCTTATCCACCTCCATATTTCCCCTGGTCTTTCATTTTTTTTCCCATTTTAATCTTTTCTTTAACTCTCTCTCTCTCTCTCTCTCTCTCTCTCTCTCTCTCTCTCTCTCTCTCTCTCATTTTTCATCTCCTACTGCTACTTTCTCCTTACTTCTTCATTTTCCTCCTCTTACTGCTTCTCTCTCTTTCTTTCTCTTCTCCCTCTCTGTACTCTGTCACCCCTCTTCCTCCTCCTCCGCCACCCCCCAATTCTCCATCTCACTAGCAAAGGCTCTCACGGCTGTGTCTGCAATAAGCCATCACACAGACACACTGCAAAAGGCTGCCGCAAAATGCTAACCAAACAACAGCAACAGGAAACAAAAAAACAGCCATTGGGCAAATCACTGGACAGCAGACATGGAGCAGCAGGAGAGACACACTGACATTAATTGGCCTGAAATGAAGCACTTGCCCACCTCATGCGTGATGAGATATCTTAGACACAACTGCACTAAATGCCAACAGATCTCATCATTATCCTGTCATTCTGGCTGATCTGGCAACAGCCATCCAGACGCCTCAGTATTGCCCCATTTAGCCGCTGCAGGGGCATTTATAAAAAACTAAACTGTGTTGTGTAGTGTTTGTGATAGTGTGTGCTTTAGACAATAGTATTACATGAGATTTGTATGATGCAACAAGGGGTCAAGTCCAGCTTTAAGCTGCTTAACTGATTTAGTACATATGCTAGCTTCTCCTCTGGCAATGCCAAAGAGCCTGTCTTGACAAAGGTGTAGATATGACAAACAGAGCAGTCAGTCACAACAAGTGCCAGGGTGCTCACAGAGTTCTCATATGAGCCGATTTAATTACCACATTTACCAGGATGAAGGTGTTTTACTCTGCGTTCACACCAAGAACTACTAAAACTGTAAAATCACTAAAGATGCTCAAAAAGCATCGCTGCCATGTTGCTCAACAATGTTTTTTTTGTCACCATTTGTGCCAGTGATTTATTTTTGTTTTAAACTGATTTTTCTACTCTCTTTATCACAAAATTTACCTCAAAGATAAACTGTCAAAGGCAAAGAAAAAGGCAGCAAACCAGACAGGACTTTAGAAATTTGGGACCTCCCCAGCCCCACCCACACAAACACACACACACACACACACACACACATACACCTCTTAAGACTCCCTGTGTGCCCCCACATATGTAACTATATACGTCCCCATATGAGTCCCCATCACTGTAAGTCAGAGCTCTGATGCTACCCTCTCATCCCGTTGAGGGGGTTCAGACTCTAACATACTATCACACCAGAAACGTGTAAAGAAGGTGGACTGTGGGCTGCCTCTGATCTTTGAAAAGTATGGCCATTAAAGGAAATGTTCTTCTTAGACATCATGCGTCGCCATTTATGTCCTAATTGAATTTAAAACAATTTAATTTTGCAATGTATGATCATGGGCCTTGCTCGTTCTATTTTTAGAAATCATGGCTCTCTAATTGTACTCATGTCTTGGGGAAAGAAGAGAGAGAGAACGAGAGAGAGAGAGAGAGAGAGAGAGAGAGAGAGATGAAAGTTCTGGAAAATATCTTTACTCTCAATGCCCTTTCCTTCATAGCTGATAATTACCCTTCAATACAGGTCTGACTCAAGCTGGATCTAATGATTGAAACTGAGGTCAGTTATGCGTCACCCACACTTACAGACATATACAGACACAGGGGCAGGCATACTGCACAGTGGGTTCATAGCTCACCACACACACACACACACACACTTACAGACAAAGAAATACAACACAGCCTGTCTGCACAAATACACATGCATGTAGACTGGCACATACTGTCATATACTGCACATATAGCACAGTAGCCTGCACCCCCTCCCCCACGCTACTACCACACAGACACACACACACACACACACACACACACACAGACAGAGACTCAGAAGTATACTACACGTTTGCTATTTGCTCTTGAAGCATTTCCACCAGCAGCTGCCACAGACGCATGTTGTCTGAGCCCATGCATGAGTCACCATTTCTAATGCAGTAAATCATACATCCTTAAACTGTGTAGATACAAGCATCTCATACATGAAAGAAACACACTTGGAACAAAGCCATGCCAAGACCCGCAAAATCCCTCAGCCGTGCATAAAGACATTGCTTTTTCCATGCCAGTTGCATTTACCCAACAGCTTGAATCCCTGAGTTGAACAGTGCAATATGCTGTATGTCCCACACTCAAATACACACATACACACACAACCACATACACACACACACACACACACACATATTGTGTGGAGGAGACCAAGGCTGGAGAGAGGAGCAAAGACAATCCATGCGGAGCTTCAGGGAGAGGCAACTCGCCCATCTCAACTCAAACATCTCTCTCTGGATTTTAATTAATGACACCCAGCAGAGGGGCTGACTACATGACACTACATCTGACAACAACAACAATAACAAAAAACAAGAGGCAGAGGAAGGCACTTCTTTTTCTTTTTCTTCTTCTGCTTCTCCTTCCTCACACTCTCACCCCCTATGTCGGCTATATTCTGGACAATGATCTGTAAGTATAATTATCATCTGAGCTTACAGTATATCTGGCCAATGCAGAGCTACTTTACACAAGTCAAGTGTTCATGTGTCTATGTTTGCATTCCCTATCTCTGCAAATGCATAATCTGAAGGCTTGGAGCAGTAACTTCCATTTTCATTAAATCTACATTTAACACATCCTCACCGAGCAGGGAGAGGTGGGGGGTGGGGGTAGGGTAGTGAAGTATTAGTTAAGGAAAAAAAGTTTTCCCATGGGAATGATAAAATATTCATCCGTTCACACAGTCAACATAAATATCCAGGAGCAGTACAAGCGTCCTGTGGGAATGAGGAGGGGAGTGGGAGAGAGCTGTCAACTTGTCCTCTGATTTACACGAGCCGTGTCGTGCGGAGGCAGTTTTAATTCACCAGCGTCTTCCCGCGCCCTTCCCCTCGTCCAACACCAGCCCCTCGGCCCTCAACATGTGCACAGTCCTCAAACCGCTGCATGTTCAGGGAGAGCCTGAAGGCAATCTCAATCCATGCATGGAGGAAAACTGGTTGAAAGGTGGGACGGGGTGGACACAGCAATCATCTGTTTACTGCATTACATGGATGGTTAACGTCAGAATACAAATTAGGTCATGTTAGATGATATAAGAGAGGCTGATAGCACTGGCCAGACCGGGGGTTTCTATTCAGGTCTCTTTGCTTCAATTACTTCAGTTTATTCAGCTCTGCTTCCCGCCTCCTTTATTTTCTGTCTTCTCTCATAGCAACCTGATGGGATAAGCCATGCAAATCAAGACCATATAGAAGTGTATATATACAGTGTTCTGTAACTTACTGATACTAAATTAAAATTGTCATTTCACATTTGTATTAGGTGAATTTTTTATTTATTATTTATTATTATTATTATTATTATT
>JAVQKI010364804.1:0-13700 GCA_036025975.1 Nematalosa erebi
GCATGAAGTGCTCTTGGAAGGATGAGTCGGACAAACTCAGCTCACACTTCACTTCCTGTTTTTTTTTTTTTTGCACTCCTCGTCGGGATCTCACTCTCTCTCTCTCTCACACACACACACACACACACACACACACACTCACTCACCTTCAGAGCTTAATCAGTCAGTTGGTTGACAAACTAATCTGTAGGATATTTAATGAAATTCAATTCTATAATTCAAGCTAGTCTCCTTCCTGCACTCATTTCTTCTCACTCTCTCTGCATCACCCTACTTCCTCCTTTTTTTTCCCATCCCCCCCCCCCACCCCCTTCTCTCCCTGCCTTCAACTCTTTCTGCTCCTTTCTCCAGGAGTCTTTGCAGGGCAGCTCAGACGAGACGGCCAACAGTGGTGAGGAGGGCAGCAGCGGGCCCGACAGCAGCAGCGGCCGCTCCGAGGCCTCCAGCAACGAGGAGGCGGGCTCCAGCCGCGCCAGCCAGTCAGCCGGCAGCCCGGGCTCCGAGCTGCACTCGGACGACATGGTCGACAGTGAGGCTCTTAAGGAGGAGGAGGAAGAGGAGGAGGAAGAAGAAGAAGAGGATGACGACGATGAAGAAGACGATGAAGACGAAGAGGATGACGAAGAGGAGTCGACAACGGCAACGGCGGCTCCAACGGCAACGGCGGCTCCAACGGCAACGACGAGGGCCAGCAGTCTGCCCGCGTCATCGGTGGTCGCCACGACGACAGACGTAGGCCCGCAGAAAGAGGCCCCAGCAGCGGCGGTTGCGTCAACGTCCTCGTCTTCGACGTCGGAACTGAGGAAGAGGAAGGCAGGCGAGCCACTGGGGGAGATCCAGCCCCCGCCCGAGCGCCCTGGCATGGGCATCACGGCGGCCACGAGCGGCTCCAGCAGCGGCCTGGCATCCATCTCCATGTCCTCGTCCTCTTCCTCGTCCACCGCCGCCGCTCTCCCCGGCCCTTCACCCCCCAAAACCAAACCCCTCCCCTTCACCCCCGACCCCTCGCACGCCTCCACCTCTGGCACCGTGTCCGTCTCCGTCATGGCCGCCGCTGTGGCTGCTTCCTCTGCCTCCTCCTCTTCCTCGTCTTCTTCCACCACCTCCTCTGCGACGGCGGCAGCAGCGGTGGCCTCGTCCTCCGTGAGGATGATGGACCCCTGTACCTCTTCGTCCTCCACCGCCTGCCTCGACTCGATAGCCGACCATGGCAATGCGATGCAGCAGCAGCAGCAGCAGCCACATCAGCACCAACACCAACAGCATCAGCATCCGTATCCACAGCAACAGCAACAGCAGCAGCCTCAGCAACACCCCCAGTCTCACCCCCAGCAGCTTTCCCAACCACAGCCACAGACTTCCCAGCAGCAGCAGCAGCAGCAGGGGCCTTTGGGCCCAGAGATGGGCCCTCTGCATGGGCCCCCGGGGCCCAGTCCAGGTCCAGGTCACCAGGACGCCTCAGCAGCCTGCCTGCCGCACCCCCGTGCCGGGGACTTCCTGGGCGAAGCCATGGGGAGCGAGCTGTTTAACTGCCGGCGTTTCATCAACCCCCAGCCTCACCACCATCACCACCACCATCACCATCATCACCACCACCATGAGGGGTAAGGCACCACATCCCTCCATCTTTGATCTGTTTTTGTTATACTCTCTGTTTATACTGACTGTTGGGAGACACTAAAGGCCATGGTGAACACTACGAGCCTAATGACCCAGACTTGATTTTAGAATTTTGCAGATACCAGGCCATGGTCAACAATGCCATTTAGTTTTGCCTTTGAACTATACTAGATCGTATTAGTGGGTTTTTTTTTTTTTTTTTTTTTTGATTGTGCTTTTTTCATCGAAAACATTACTTCTTAGCAATGAAAGTTCAGGGATTTTTTTTATTTTTTATTATTATTATTTGAGTTAGTTTTTTTCTCTCACATGAAGGCAGAGTAGAGTGTTTGTTTGTTTGTTTTTTTGTGTGTGGAATCCTTTTTTTATTGCTCATCGAAAACATCACGTCCTGAATGTACTGAAGATGACTCAAATGAAAATCATTACGTGAACTTTGACCTTCTGTGTAGCCACGTAATGGAGGACATGCTGAGTGCGGACGATGTGAGCTGCAGCAGCTCGCAGGTGAGCGCAAAGTCGGAGAAGAACATGGCGGACTTTGACGGCGAGGAGTCGGGCTGCGAGGAGGAGCTGGTGCAGATCAACTCCCACGCCGAACTCAGCTCACACCTGCAGCAGCACCTGCCTAACCTGGCCTCCATCTACCACGAGCACCTGGTGCAAGGTACTCACATACACACACACACACACACTCACATGCACACACACACATACACAAGCAGTAGCATTTACTCTGACCTACACACATGTGCAGCAATATATGCAAACATACACTATCAGTTGCACTTGTGTGTGTGCAGTTACATTTACACACTCACACATTAAAGCAGTTGCAGGTGCTCGTGCGTATGCATACACACACATACACCAGAAATTATACATGAGTGGAATTAACCCTTCCACAGCACCTCCCAAAAAACAGCAACTGACCAATCGTACATATAACAACTGTTACTATGGCCTTGGCCCGACAAGCCTTGGACAGTCAGCAGCGTTCTCAATGCTGTTCCCGTGGCATCAGCAGATAGGATTGCAGAAATCATTAAAAAATGATGGGAAAAATACTCTTGTGCTTTTCCTCAACCAAGCTATGTCTATGATGAAACAAGTGGAAAACACAGTCGCCAGATAAACTCATTAAGAGTTTGCTGCTGCTAACATGACGGCGAGTAGCAGTAACATTAGTTATTTTCTGCTCATCAGTAGTCCAGCACTACAATTAGGCTGTTGTTATTAATGACAAACCAGCATTTTAACCATTATCGATCAGACAAGATATAAGCAACTGAAAAAAAAAGCACCAGGACAACTACAATAATTTGGTAGCTAGCCACCCAATGTAACCAGCATAAACCTGCAGTCGGAGATGCCCAAGCGGCTAATACTGTATGCATTAGCTAGCTCTCGCCTGTACTTTCAGTATGAACATTAATACACATAGGAATAGAAGTTTCCTTCTCATGTTGAACGAGTCATGTAGCCTGAGTTGAGAGAGGCACTGATTCGGATTACTGAATTTTATAGCGTTTTGTCACAAACAGACGTAGTATAGCTGGAAAAGATAAAATGAGTGGTTAGTATTCTGTGATCTTTGGTGTAACTTTATGCTGGCCAAGCTTGACATGCTGATTTCCTTATCTCGTTTCGGCACATTGATAAACTGTTTACTTACTTGGCAGTGTGATGACATGGATAGTTAGTTCATAATGTTAAGTTGGTAGTGTTCAGATGACTTGATGGAGATTCACGCTGTTTGATTTTGCTTTGGTGCTGTGGAATGTTGTCTGTTCAGTGTGTGTCTAAATTTCATTTAAGCTAATGTTACTCACAAACTCCTACACTGTACTGGCAGTAGCCCATTTTGTCAAACATTAAGTGCAATTAATAATTCATAGTCACTTTGTGAAACATTGCAGATTTTCGCTGGAAACCGTTGCTTGTGGCTGTATTTTGCATTCCATGCAAGATGCTCACGTCTCAACGAAAGCTTGAGCAGTAACAAAGGGGGGTGGGGCTTATGGAAGAGTCAATTGAACAACCTTGCTTGCACACTTTTTATTTCAACATACAAACATGTGGACAGACATACACATACACACAGGCCCACATACACACACATACACCCACGTGTCTGTTTTTAGCCTGTGCTGACATACTTGGAAGTAAACCCAGTTGATTGAAGTTGAAGCGTTGCATAAGAGGAGTTAAATCATAGCAGAGCTTTTGCCTCAAAATCTGTAATTTTCCACTCTGTACCTGCTGCATTATGCTGCTGCAACAGCGTGAATCTGATTTTAGTCTGGTGTTGTGAGATGTTTTTGCTCCAATGCCTCTGGCTCTGTTTGTCCCTCAGGCCCTTCCGTACACAAGCACCAGTACTCCAGCCACGCTGTCACCGACATCAACCTGGACAACGTGTGTAAGAAGGGCAGCACGCTACTGTGGGACCTGGTGCAGGACGAGGATGCGGTAAACACACACATTCACACTCGCACTCACACTCCACTCTCATTGACACACAGATTCACACACACACACACACACACACACACACACACACACACACACACACACATGCTTTGACGCACACACTCTATTCATTATCATAGGTGTTCACAAGCAGTGGAGGAATACACACACACACACACACACACAGAGACGCTTTCAAATCGGTAGTGTGAAGGTTTCACTGCACATTTTCACCCTCAAGGCAAAAAAAAAAAAGCCCACACTAGCCCACATTAGAGAAAAAAAAATGATTTTAGAGAAAAGAAGAAAAAAAAAAAGGCAAGGGTAGTGGTGGAGAGCCAGACACAGCAACCCCTCTGACGCAATGTTCCGTTGTTTCCATGGCGACCCAGATTCACCTATCGGAGGGCCTGATCGGCGAGGCAGAGAAGCTGCTGTGTTCGCTGGTGTGCTGGTTCACCGACCGCCAGATCCGCATGCGCTTTATCGAGGGCTGCCTGGAGAACCTCGCCAACCACCGGTGAGTCACCAGGGAGACGCGTGGCAACGGCATCCCATAATACAACACCCCGGAGACCATGTGTTTTAAAAACATAGGTCTTGTATTGCTTACCGTGTGTGTGTGTGTGTGTGTGTGTGAGAGAGAGTGATTTTTCAGTGGCTCTTGGAAGGTTTGCATCATGTTTGCATTTGTTTATGTGGTAGACTCAATGTCACCTGAGGCTATTTGCAGTCCAGCTCTGAATTTTACTGCTGGAGGATATGAGATTTTTTTTATTACCCTTGGTATAATTGGCCAGTGCCAGTACTACACTAAACCATTAAAACCCTTGTCCATGGCAGTATTAAATGTCAAGTAGTTGACATAGAGAATCACTCATCTATGTCAACTATCTAACAAAGATTTTGTCATTATATTCATTTTACTAGTCATACGAATCATAAATGTTTTTCCATACCCATAATGCATCGGTGCCATCAGTGGATCACTCTCCCAGATTTCTCCCACACGTTTGAATAAGGGCCAGGCAGTATGAGTCATCTCACAGATCGCATCGCCCAGCAACACACTGTTAAGAGTTTAACTGCCATAACAACTGCTTCCAAGGTTGTCGAGAGAGACTAAATACACACAAATAATCTCACACAGCTGTGACCTCCAGGGAAACATTGTTATCAGTGCTCATCCCTCTCTACAACACACATCTCTCTCACAAACACACACACGTGGTAAGCCACAAACACCCCTTATAATTGACTTGTGTGTAATAGTCCAGCAAGGGTCATGGAAAAAAATCCTGAAAGTTCCTAACTTTGGTTGCTTGCCTGACTGGTCTTAACAATGACCTTCATGCACTTGCCAATGCATCCCATAATTTGGTTACCCCTATTTATATTCAAGCAAGGGTCATGAATTTTTATTAGACCCCCATCTTTCCACTGGAAGCGCCAGACTTTAACAGTCTTGCCGGTTCCTTCATGACCTTCATATTTGGCCTCCAGTAAGCCGCTGCACATTATAAAAGAAAGTTCTGGTGTTTTTTTATGTGCCAGTCGGCAATGAGTCAGACACACACACAGATGCCCGGGGCCTCCCGGATGCCCAACTTTTAACTCCACTTTAATGTTCCAGCGTGCTAGTGATTATTATAGGATGTTAAAAAGGGAAGAGTTCCAGAACTTTCTGCCTCTGTTACCCAGGGTCGTCATTTATGAAGGGAATGCAGTTCCACAGCATTGCAGTGGTGCTATACATATGGTCGCTTGTCACACTTAAATGCCCTTTTATATATTTTTTATTTCATTTCATTTTTTTGCGTCTCCCCCTGATTCTTCCTCATCTAATGTTTCCTTTTGTCTGCTGATTTCTACTACTTTTTGAAAAGCACATTGATCTGCTTTTAGTATAAAATGTAAATAAATAACACTTGGGCTTGCCTTAATGCACCTGATGCACCTGGCTTAACTTAATGCATAGGCAGCTGTGACCCTGTAGGCATATCTTCCAATAGGGACACAGCTGGAGGACTTTGAGGCCTTTAATGTGGAGTCAGTTGTTTTACAAGGCAGAGGGTTCTTTATGGTGTTTGGTGTCAAATAATAATTGTGTCTGCATCAGCACAAATGTGCACAGTACACCACCACCTCATTGCCCTCTTTTGTCATTGCACTTTGTGTTTTTGTCCAAAAATGAAGGCTCATCAGTCACTTTTAAGACAAAATTGTCAAACTTGAACTTCAACCTAGTACATAGGATATGCTCTCCTATTTTTTGTGTGCTTGTGTCTGTATTAATCCATGATTTACATGGGCCTAAAGAGAAACTGTCTCACAATTGAAGTCAGTGATTTGATATATGTGGTTTAGCTCTAAAATGTTTTTTTTTGTTTTGTTTTTGAACGACACTGCTGACTTGCGTGTTTCTCTTTCCGCCTGCTCTCTCAGGTCTGTGGTGGTGTCCTTGCGTCTGTTACCCAAGCTTTTCGGCACTTTTCAGCAGTTTGGCTCCAGCTACGACACCCACTGGATCACCATGTGAGTTCTGACAACCACTGCAGTCGTGCCCATGATTCATAGGGTGCTCAAGTGCAAGTCGCTTTGTCCTAGTTCCAAAGCAGGCTGCAAAAGGCCTTTCCCACTGTTTTAGTGTGCTATGGCACAATTAATTATCGCTGATTTATGTGGCATGATGACTACTTTATCCTACTGTCGTAGCAGTAGTGTTAAATAATTTAGGCTTTACCTTTTATGAGCACTGTGGAAAATTATAAGATGAAAGTGATGCATTAATGAAGTGTGTGTGCGTGTGTGTGCGTGCGTGTGTGTGAGACAGGTGGGCGGAGAAGGAGCTGCATATGATGAAGCTGTTTTTTGAGAACCTGCTGCACTACATCCAGGAAGTGAGGGAGAAGAGGCATAAGTTTGCTCTGTGAGTTTTCTCTTCACAACACCCCCCCCCCCACACACACACACACACACTCTCTCTCTCTCCTGTTCTTAAGCAGGCTGAGGAGGGCGGAGTTTCCACATGTTGTGTATCCTGTTGTGATTTGGATCGCTCATCTTCCTGTCTCAGGTCTTCCTGTTTGATGATCTTCCTGATAATTGCATCCATCTCTTGTGTGTGTCTGTGTGTGTGTCTCTGCGTGCATGTGTGTGTACAGGTACAGCCACAGTGCAGAGGTGCAGGTGCGACTGCAGTTCCTTACCTGTGTGTTCTCCACGCTGGGCTCCCCAGACCACTTCAGTAAGTCACGGAGAGCACAGCACAGACTCCAGTCCCATCTCTCTCTCTCTCTCTCTCTCTCTCTCTCTCTCTCTGTCTCTCAAACCAGTTAAGCTCATTGACTGTCACAAACAGCCATGCCCTTTGCCCTAAGGCTCTGTGTGTCCCTCCTGTCTCTCCGTCCTTGCGCAGGGCTGAGCCTGGAGCAGGTGGACATCCTGTGGCACTGTCTGGTGGAGGACTCTGAGTGTTACGATGATGCCCTCCACTGGTTCCTCAATCAGGTGCGCAGCAAAGACCAGCATGCCATGGGCATGGAGACCTACAAGCACCTCTTCCTGGAGAAGGTAACTGAACTGCACCAGTGAGCAAAGCAAAAAAAACAAGTATATGAGTCTGCAAACTGATACATGAAGTTAAACTTTACAGTCGGTTATATATTCAGATCTGAGATACCAGGAAGTGAAAGGCATGCTTTGTGTAATAGAGATTTCTCTTCACCCATCTCTTTTCTTTTCCTTTTGTCTTGTGTGGTCTGTCTTTCTTTCTTTCTTTCTCTCTCTCTCTCTCTCTCTCTCTCTCTCTCTCTCTCTCTCTCTCTCCCTCCCAATCTCTCAGATGCCTAAGCTGAAGCCGGAGACTATCAGTATGACAGGCCTGAACCTGTTCCAGCACCTGTGCAATCTGGCCCGCCTGGCCACCAGTGCCTACGACAGCGGCCCCAACTGCGAGGTGAGGGAACCCGCCAAACAAATGCTGTCTGGAGAAACCCTTCAGGCTTCTGTGATGTGATTAAGAAGAGATGAATTCCAGCCTTCATTTGTTTGGATATCTGTGATTTTTTACTTATCTTTCTTTCTTTCTGTCTTTCTTTCTGTCTGTCTTTCTCTCTCTCTCTCTCTCTCCCCTGTGTCTCTTTCAGCAGCTGTGTGGCATGGACCAGCTGTGGGGCATCGCCCTGAGAGCCCAGTCCGCAGACATCAGCCGGGCCGCCATCCAGTACATCAACTCTTACTACATCAATGGTCCGTACATCACCCCCCCTCCCCACATGCTACACACTACCTTATCTCACATCCGCCGGTCTTCCATCGCAACTGGCCTGTAACTGTTAGCTCTTTATCATGTTACTGAATGGTCAACTGCCAAGATGTGGCAAACTCTATCTAGGCTTGTGGAATGAATGAATGTTATTGGCTATAAGGGTTTGTGTGTGTTTGCACGTGTGTGCTCTGGTCTTCGCTTGTTTTCATATTTTTTTAGGGGTCAACTTTACGTCTGCCTGTGTGTGTGTGTGTGTGTGTGGTCCAGGTAAGGCAGGCCTGGAGAAGGAACAGGAGTTCATCAGTAAGTGCATGGAGTCTCTGCTCATGGCCTCGGCCAACCTGGAGAAGGACGCCCAGTCCAGCCTCACCGTCATCGAGAGGGGCCTGCTCATGCTCAAGACCCACCTGGAGGCCTTCAGACGCAGGTGCACACACACACACACACACACACACACACACACGTGAACACACACACTTGTACACGAACACATACCCACACACGTGTTCACACAAATGCATGTGAGCACTCACACGAAAAAGCATGTGAACACACACACACATATACACACACTCTATTAGTTCTACTAGGGAAGCTATATAGAAGCATATATAAAAAAAAAAAACCTGGGTGGAAGCCATTCAGATGAAGATCTATCCGTTTAGACTGACCTAGGGGATAATATTGTGATTTGTAACATCCCCTCCTCTCCTCCCCTGCAGGTTTGCGTACCACCTGAGGCAGTGGCAGATCGAGGGCACGGGCATCAGCAGCCACCTGAAGGCCTTGAGCGAGAAGCAGTCGCTGCCGCTCCGCATCGTCTGCCAGCCCGCTGGTCTGCCTGACAAGGTAATTACACATTAATTACATTAAACTGAGCGACAAGGTATGCCAGTGGACATTAATTACATATTGAATTAAGTGAGTGGGTTCTTATCAGACGCGTTTACAGAATGCATTTGGACTTGCTGTAAGGGGTGTAATAATAAAACAATACATATGGAGTAATGCTACACATACTATCGTAGTACAGTTCATTCATTAGCAAATGAATAACAGTACATATGGGATAATGTGTTATAATAGAGTGTAGTCGAGTACAGTTTCCAGGCTACTAGCATGCTAGCCAATTTCTACTGCGCCACCACCACCTGCTGCTGCTGCTATTACTTCTACTACTACTTCTACTACCAATAGCAATAATAATGTCTGTGTGTGTGTGTGTGTGTGTGTGTGTGTGTGTGTGTGTGTGTGTGTGTGTGTGGGTGTGTTTAGATTACGATCGAGATGTACCCGAGCGACCAGGTGGCTGACCTGAGGGCCGAGGTGACCCACTGGTATGAGAACCTGCAGAAGGAGCAGATGAACCAGCAGGCACAGTTGCAGGAGTTCGGACAGACCAGCCGCCAGGCCGGAGACTTCCCAGGTGTGTGTGTGTGTGTGTGTGTGTGTGTGTGTGTGTACGGCAACATGCATGCAAATACACTTCTCCTTGTACATACACATTTTTCCCCTTGCTTTTGAGTTTGTTTTTCTAAATCCATGGTGTGTGTGTGCTGTTGCAGGAGGTCTGATGGGTCCAGTGAGGATGATTTCATCTGGTCATGAACTGACCACTGACTACGATGAGAAAACGCTCCACGAGTTGGGCTTCAAAGACATGCAGGTAAGGTGTACACACACAGAGACAGGCACAATTATATTGTGAATCTCTTACATTGTGTTTCTCTAAGTAAGTTTATCTCTCTTCGTTTTGTCTTTGTCTACCTTGTCTTGTCTGCTCTCTCTCTCTCTCTCTCTCTCTCTCTTCCTCTTCCCCTCCTCCCTCCCTCCATCCATCAGATGGTGTTTGTGTCTCTGGGTGCCCCGCGGCGAGAGCGTAAGGGCGAGGGCGTGCAGCTGCCGGCCTCGTGTCTGCCGCCACCTCAGAAGGAACACATCCCCATGCTGCTGCTGCTGCAGGAGCCTCACCTCACCACGCTCTTCGACCTGCTCGAGACGCTCGCCTGCTTCAAGCCGCCCAGCCCCGACCGGGCCGCCCTGGAAAGCGCAGAGGTAGGAGAGCAGGGGATGGGTTCTCAGAGAGCTCAATACTGGCCAACACTGAATCCCAATGTTTCAGTAGCATTTAGTAGCAAATCCAGTCACGGGCTTTGTTACTAAGGCTTTCAGCAGCTCTTTCCCAAAAGAGCAGTGATGAGGGATTGAGTTAACATTTGTCAGGAATGGGAAAGCTGTTGGTGTCTCAGATGAAATGTAAATAAAATTGAGAAAAAATTCAGAAGAAAAGAAAAAGTTCTTTGGAAGTTCTAAATGATTACTTCTCAGTAGACTGATTGGTCCTCATTAATTAAACGAACGTACTGCTCAAATATCAGTTTCAGAAAGAACCAGTGTTGGCATATGTGGTACTAAAAACAAGCGTAGCTAAATGTCACGGCCAAATATATTCTCCATTTAGACGCCTTGCCCCTAGAATTTACAACATGAACGTGCATACTGCGTCTTTTTGCCTTTTTTTTGGAGCCAATCAGTTTTGACAGGCAACATCAAAGAAAGTAGGGCATCTAAAAAGTGGGGGATCTAAAGTTTTATTTCCCAGACAGAACATGGGAGTTGCTGATATAACCCTGCAGTGCAAAATGATTTGACTACAAAATAACACAAGTCATTTGTCCCTGGAGAACTCATGCATGCGCTGTTGCACATTAAAACAAATAAAATACTTATCGATATGATCTGTCCCACAATTCTGGCTATATAAAGGACTATCAATAATAGTTAAAAATAAGGTACAATACAAGGTTACAATAAGGTTAAAAAGGTGGTAAATCCAAAGGTGTAGTTATGTCCAACATAGTCTATAATTCATGAATATAACTCATAGCTTTACAATTCCATGACAGGAATGCTGCACTGTGCTACAATCCCTTAAATTGAAATTGTGTGTACACCATGTCCTGACTTGATGTGGATTTGACCATAGATACCACTCATAGTTTTCTGTTGTATGATCATTTCGTAAATGACGGCCATTGTGAGGTCTAGCTAGTTGTTCCGCCATTTTATATTAAAACATTTGACATGACCAAGTCAACAGCAGACAGTGATGCATTCTGGGTTGAAAACACCACCAATAACCAATGGGATGTGAATATGAACGGGTTTTAAACCCACAATGCATCGCTGACTAGACCCACTGCAGCTGGCTTGATACTGTTGAAATGTACCTAATGAGTCCACTGAGTTTGCCTGCGTATTTTGCTATGCAGGCCTATGTTTGTTCATTTTATGCGTCTGCGCGCCTGCTGGCTGTGAAGTTAATCTGAATGAGGACGGCGTGACCCAGACCCCTCAGACACTCAACCTAAAAATGCCCCCGCTTGCAAATCTGTACTCTCTGAACAGCGCTGGCTGCTGCTGTGACCCTGTCCAGGTCACGTCAGGTCGGCTCGTTTCCGCTCAGCAGGGGAGGCAGTTGTCAGAGAGAGAGAGAGAGGGAGGGAGGGAGGGAGGGAGGAAGTGGTTTTTGTGGCTTAGCTCCGGTGAGCGTAAAGGTGGGCTTCCCCTTTCGCAGTATGACTGAAAGTTCGCTGAGGTTACGAAAGGACAGACACATTATGAACTTGTGCGTGTGGTTTACCATTCATTGGCTTTGTCTGAGAGATTTTATGCCATATTTTAAGTAAGGAATTAACAAAGTTTTTAACAAATTTTACCGTAACAGCAAAAACAAATCTGTGTTTATGATATCTACTTGTATTTTGTGGTATGAGATGTCTGTCTATCTCTCATGCGCGGAAATGCCTTGGTTTTTATTGTCACTTTTTTTCAGCAGTTAACTTTTCACAGAATGTTAAAGGTGACATAAAATGGATGAATGCAGTATTGTAACTTGTTCTCCGAGGTCAGCATAGAATATATTCAACCTCAGTTCATCAAAATAATCTCAAGTGCAATTCTACTAGCCAATTCAAAACCTTACATTTAAGCTGGTTATTGAAATGGTCCTTTTGGCTAAATGGCGCCCTCTTTGGCAGCCACAATTGGACTACAATTGCTTTCTGTTGCTATTTAATATCACATGTAAGCTTTGTTCTAATTAATCAGTCATTTTTCAAATGTAGTTATAAATTGGTTCAGCATATTGTATTTTTGAATGGTCAAAATGCATTGACAACCTGTTGTTGTGTGTGTTTATCTGTGCGTGTGTGTGTGTGTGTGTGTGTGTGTCGCTGGCTTGTGCGTCTTGTATCCTTTCTGTGTTTTTGTAGAGTGTCCGCTGTGAGGAGCTGCACCTGCATGCTGAGAACCTGTCCCGTCGCGTGTGGGAACTGCTCATGCTGCTACCCACCTGCCCCAACATGCTGCAGGCCTTCCAGAACATCTCTGATGATGCTGTGAGTCCACCTCTCTGTGTGTGTGTGTGTGTGTGTGTGTGTGTGTGTGTGTGTGTGTGTGCTGCTGCCCACCTGCCCCAACTCCCAACATGCTGCAGGCCTTTCAGAACATTTCAGACAACGCCATTAGTCTACTGCACAATATCTTCTAAAGGGTGTCTACTCTCTTTAATTCGCCATTTAAAACAATGAAGCAAAACACATGCACACACTCACAAAATCCCTCCATGTACACACATTGTACAATTTATATGTATACTTTTTTTTCTAAAATCTATACATTGTTGTGGATAAAAGCATCAGGACCGAAAACATTAGCATCTGTTTTGTATAGTGTGGCATTTTGATATATATGCTTTTTTTGTGTATGCCTTTAGTTCCTGTGTGCCTATGTTTTGACTGTGTGAATCTAGCTTGTTGATGCATGGAAGTCCTGTTGTGTCCTCAGGTCTCTAACGGCCAGTGTTTCGACTGTGTAAATCTAGCTTGTTGATGCATGGATGTCCCAATGTGAACCCATCGTCTCTGGCGGCCTGTGTTTCGATTGTGTATATCTAGCGAGTTGATGTACGGATGTCCCGATGTGTCCCCAGGTTTCTGACGGCCTGTGCTGGAAGGATCTTTTGAGGATCAAGAGTCCTCACAAGCTGCTCTACGCTCTGGAGATCATAGAGGCCCTGGGGAAGCCCAACCGCCGCATCCACAGAGAGTCCACAGTATGTATATGCACACACACACACACACACACACACACACACACACACACACACACACAAACATGCTTACCTCAACAGGTGATGTGGGCATGAACTAACAGCCCATCTCTCATGCTTATCCACAGGGGAGTTACAGTGATCTGTACCCAGATTCAGATGACTCCAGCGAAGACCAGATCGAAAACAGCAAGAACACTTGGAGCTGCAAGGTGACGTCTGTGG
>JAVQKI010365033.1:0-11137 GCA_036025975.1 Nematalosa erebi
GTGCACCACAACATAACAAACTATGTTCCAGCCAAACACCAACAAGATGGTTAGGGGAGGTGGTGGGGGTTAGTGAGCATGCACATATGGGTGGTTGGGCAGTGAGAAAAGTTCATTTAGTAGCTTGAATTTGAGAGTAGCGTTTTGTTTGGTATTGTAGTATTTACGTAGAACGTCAACAGAAGTGACATCATGCAGGATCTCATAGTGCACCTTTAAGTCTGTAAGGGCTCTATGTGAAGCCTCATTAATTAGTCTAGATTAGTGGCAGTACTTAAACTTCTCTTCTCCTTCCCTGCAGACTCCGTCATCAGTCTCCAGGATGCCTACCTGCAGTGCCCTGCCCAAGAGACCTGTCCCGTCTCCCCCAGCATAACCCCGCCCCCCTCTGCAGGTCAGTTGAACTCAAAGTTGACCCCTGCCTTTTTGCAAAGGCATACACTCATTGCAAACACATTAACTGTCCTCTACTTTGCCACTGTATACTGTGCTGTACAGTGGTCAGTTTAGCTGCTTTTAAATTGCTGTTCTGTCAGTGCAGAACAGCAGAGAGTGTTGCTGTGAATGCTGGGTTTGGGCTTTGGTGATGTTTTGGTCAAATGAATCGCAAGTGAGCTGCTTGATTATCTCGCTGGTTTCATTGCTGTTGCCCTCTCAGGCAGCACACCCATGCACACCCCTTCCAGCAGCGGCAGCAGGGAGCGGAGTTCCATCAGCAGGAGAGGGCTGACCCCAGCTACCCCCTTCACCCCTCCACCCAAACCCCCAGTCCGGAAGGACTGGATCCCCGACGACCAGGAACCCGTCTGCATGGTGTGTTTCCGCGAGCGCTTCTCCATGGTGAGTGAGACTGCAGAGGAAAACAGAAGAGAAACTCACTCTCTCTGTCTTTTTCTCTATCTATCTATCTTCCTCTCTCTCTTTCTCTATCTATCTATCTATCTATCTATCTATCTATCTATCTATCTATCTATCTATCTATCTATCTATCTGTCTATCTGTCTATCTGTCTATCTATCTATATCTGTCTGTCTGTCTACAGCTTTGCTTTGCTCACACATAATCATAGCATTCAGTAGTGTTGCTTCTGCTTCTGTTTTCTCTAGAGCTTGAAGTGTTATGGTAATAATAGACTCGAGGAGGTTGAAGGGAAGTGTTGAACTGTGGTTATTTTAGCAATGTCAGCTGTCATAAGTACAGCAGGGGAGCGTAGGCTGAGGCTGGGGTTTTTGTTGTGGTTAATGATAACTTTGGCCTCCCCCTCACTCTAGTTCAACCGGCGCCACCACTGCCGCAGGTGTGGGAGGCTGGTGTGCCACGCCTGCTCCAGCCACCGGATGGCAGTAGAGGGCTGCGACGAAGAGGAGCAAGTGCGAGTGTGTGATCAGTGTTACAACTTCTTTCACCCTGAGTAAGATGGCTTTACTGCACTCGTCTAAGTGAATACAACAGTGACGAACATTAGAAATACCATGATAATAAAATGCATTTTTGATGGTTTTTACTTTTTTATTAACAGTTCTGATGATGATCTTGAGCAGGCTGAATGTAAGTGAAGTTTTGGTTGTGTAACTTGTACTTTGTTATGTGACTTGTAACTGGCAGATATTTGCCGTGGTCTTTTACTTGTATGTTTAATAGACAGTGTGTTCAAGTGTTAAGTGTATGTAGCGTTCTGTGGTACTCCCATGTACATATAGAAGGCTTAGAAGGTATATAAGAAGCATGGCGCTATATTTCAGCTGCTAACCATCTTGCTGATTGTCTGCAGTAGCCGGCAGTCCTGCAGCGGCCCAGAGTGCGCTGGAGGAGGTTGTGTGGCTCCCTGAGGTCCCTGAGAGACAATTCAGGCTCAGCATTAACCCAGCAGATAACCAGAAACTACTGACTGAGTTTTACTATGAACAGGTACACACACACACACACACACACACACACACACACACACACACACACACACACGTGTCAGGTCAAGGCATTTAATCAACATGAAAAGACAAGGAGCTAGTAGATCAAGCTATGTGATCAGCTGTTGAGATGAACTGTTGGGCGTTCCTCAATCACCCATTCATCCTTTCCTGTGTCCAATCAGGCTCCCAGCGCGTCCCTGTGTGTGTCCATCCTCTCGCTGCACAGTGACCCCTCAGCGTGTGGACACCAGCTGATCGGTCACTGCCGCTCGCTCTCACGCACACTAACCAACCCCGAAGTGGACGCCCGCCTCATCACCGACGTCATGCGCCAGCTGCTCTTCAGCGCCAAGGTCATGTTCGTCAAGACAGGCCAGACTCAGAATCTGGAGCTCTGTGACAGGTTGGCAGACTTAAACATAAGTACACTGACAGAATGACACACATGCACACACATACACACTCAGGGCAGGGAAAAGACTATCAAACCATGAGCTCAGCTGCTGACTGTTGATTAGATTGAAATGTAGCTAATATATACCAAAACCAAAGCAACCAATTATTTATCAAATTAATGGCCAGCACTATGAACAAGATTTGGAGCAAATATGTAAACCACATTTGTGTTTGTGAGTTTTTTTTATATTTTGGGCTCCTCACACAGCTACATCAGTAAAGTGGATGTGCTGGCGATCTTGGTGCAGGCCAACTACAAGTACATCCCCTCGCTGGACGACATCCGAGAGGCGGCTGCCGTCTCTCGGCTCCGGAACCAGCTGCTGGAGTCGGAGTACTACCAGCTAGCTGTGGAGGTGAGCCTGTCAGAGGAGCTGGATGGGGTCACACAGGGCTGGCATGGTGAAGGAAGTCAAGTCGAGACAGTTCAAGGGACTTCATTTTGTGTAACACATTTAAAAACAGAACTTGACCCATAGTGCTTTACAACTAAGGCATGTAAAAATAGATAACATAAATTGCAGGGGTAGAGGACCAACTAATCTTTAAGAAATTATTATCCAGGATTTGTTTTCTGTCAGTTTGATTGATTAAGCAAAAAACAGTTTTGTTCCATCAGCTGTGTCAGAAAGCCTGTTAGTAGACATTTTACCACTCTATTGTAAATCTTAGCCGCATATCACCAATGCACACTCCCTGTCAGGTCTCCACCAAGAGTGGATTAGACCCAGCTGGCGTTTGGCATGCATGGGGCATGGCGTGCCTGAAGGCAGGCTTCCTGAGTGGGGCGCGGGAGAAGTTTGCCCGCTGCCTGAAACCTCCACTGGACCGTAGTCAGCACACCCAAGGCCCGCGGATCCTCCAGGAGATCTTGCTGCACCTCGAGGCTGACATCCACCGCACCTCCGTCCCCATGGTAACAGCCATAACAGCTCTTCGTCTTTTTCTGTGTTCTACTTTTCATTTTATGTAAGTTAAGAAAGTTTGGCGTCTGTTTTAAAAAAAAAAATAATGAAAAAAAAGTTGAAAAAAATCATTCATCAATCATGCCCTTGAATAAACATCTTTATTTTTGCCATGGAGAAGTGCACTGAAGGCTCTTATATACTTTTTAGATGTTTTTGAGCGCATATAAAGGTCAGTCCATGAGCTGGCCCGCTTTGTGCTACTCTCTTGTTTGTGTTGGGACATAGTGTGATGCTGGACATACAGTATAGGCCACTGTTACATCAATCCAGGCACACAGAGTATGAATGTTCCTTCCCTCCCCCTGTGTGTGTGTGTGTGTGTGTGTGTGTATGTGTGTGGGAGGTGGCAAAAGCCTCAGAGACTGTCTCTGAGGAAAGAAAAAGAGAGTGTGAAATGGTCTGATTCATTAGCCGTTCCCCTCGTCTCCTAGCAGCGCATCTCCGCAACGAAACAGCGGCAGCGCGGTACAGATCAGTCTTGTTAAGGGCTGACCCGTTAGCCTTGGAACCTCGCGGCTCTTAGAACAAAATGTTTCTCCCAGTGGGCCTTTGTTATTGCGCTTTAAATCTGTCCCCACCTGCCAGACATCTTTTGAGATGGAAGTGCACGACTCCCTCGACTATTCTTAGCTCGGCCGAGAAAAATTGTCTAGCGCTGGGAGAGCCCTGAATGTCACCTTACATAACTTCAACTGAAAGATGCTGGGTAAGAGGCGGAACACAAAAGAATCATAGGCGTGAAGCGGATCACAGCAGATTTAATCAAGCAAGAGAGGTTGTGTAATTCCACACTGTATACTGTTACTCAAGCTGGAGGCTCAATGCTCAGCCTTGTAGGTCAACAGCAAGTGGGTGGCTATAGGCTTGCATGTCATAATCTCACAGTGTGAGGCATGGTTAATGATGTTTGTGCATTTGTGCCAATCTGTCAGTGGGAATAGGCTTGTAGTTGTGTATAATATGTCCGTAAGTGTGTGCGTGTTAGCAGTGTGTTAGTGTGTGTTTTTGTGCAGGTGTATTTGTTTGTGTTTGTTAAGAACGTGTGTGTGTGTAGTAGAGGGAGAATAAGTGAGTAGAACAGTGTGTTTGAGAGTGAAAGAGTAAGTGAACGGAGTTATGTGCGTGTTTGTGTTTGTATGTATCCATATATGTATGAGCAGAGGCGTGTGCGTGTGCGTGCGTGCACGCATGTGTTCACTTCTGTGTGTATTGCAGCCTCAGAATGCTGAAGAGGACATTCTGGCCTCGCTGAAGGAGCTGGAGGAGGCCCTGGCTGAGCCCAACCCGCTGGAGCGCCTGGAGGGCCGTGTGCAGAACTGCCGCAACTACCAAGAGAGTCTGCACTACCTAGAAGCATATGGCACACACCTGGCCCTGGTCAGCTTCTACATGCGCCACGACGGCATGAAGGAGGCCCTCACGTACCTACTTAGTAAGGTGAGGTCAGCCGAAGTAGTCCAAGATCAGTTTAGAGGATTGGATGAGGGAAAAAAGTTATCAAACAGACCAAACAGAAGTACGTCTATATACGGTAAAGTTATTGTTGGCATACAGTTTTTCCTTCACATTGCTTAGGTAATCCTTTTAATGGAGAGCGGAAAATACAATGCAGCATGACAAACATTTCTTTGTGGATCATGGGCTATGAATCTGTAGTATAAACAATGTTAGTTATGTGTTTGCTAGGCTGTTGATATTTATCTAGACTGCAACATTGTCTAACCAGAGTTCGCAGACATAAAGCTACAGATGCCAGACTGTTTGCCAAAAGATACAAATATTTTATCAAAGATTGTTTATCAACCATTTCTGGTAATGTCTAATTCTGTGTCCTTAATCATTCTGTTACTAATCTAAATCAATATTGCAGTAGTATTCTGTGTGTGAATTAAAATTGGTCCAGGGCAATGGCAAATTTTTATTACATGAAAAATTATATGAAATAATTCAATACTATCATGTTTGCTCATGTTCTGAGACATTTAGTTCATCAAATGTCACATTCTAATGCTAGAAGGTGGTTATACACAGCCTTGTTGACATCAAAGGAATCTGTCCTCTTCTTGGGCCCTGTTCTATATTCAGGATTGTCCAGAGGAGGTGTTTCTTGAGGCGGTGCTGATGCCCAGTTTGGAGCGCGGTCGGCTGGGGATGCTGCAGACCCAGCTGGAGGCTCTTGACCCCACGCTGGAGGGTTGCAGCCGCTACCTCATCGCCGCCTGCCAGCTTCTGCAGCGCCGTGGCCACTTCCACACACTCTACCAGCTGCAGCAGTTCATGACGGTCAGGAGCACACACAACACATACTGTATTGGATACGCTAAATCCTAGCGTAGGGGAGGCTAAATCCTAGTGTTCCCTGGAACCCTACACCCTGAGCCCTCATTAAGTCTTAAGTGGCTTGAATCAGCCAATCAGGAAATCGATTCATACCAGTTCAGTCTTGGAGCAGTCAGCATTCAGGGGGACATTGGGATTCAACCAATGAATTTGTAAATTGGAAAATACCTTGATATCTGGGATTTTGGTCATCTGTATCAAAATATTGATAGTGATGCTGTTTTATAAATATCTTTCAGTCGCTATATTGATAAGCAGAGCTGTGTTATTCGTAGGTTTTCTTTATGTAAGGTTTGTTGGAGGTTAAAAGTTTACAGAGATCATATTCTATTAAAAAAAAAAAACAAACAACACCACCAATATTATTTAAAAAATAAAATGCGGAAATCTCGATTGTCACAGGACCATGTCCGTGCTGCCATGACCTGCATCCGCTTCTTCACGCATGGCGCTCAGTCATACCTGCAGCTGGGAGAGCAGCAGCGCTGGTTGGTTCGAGCCAAGGAGCACCTGAAGACCTACCTGCAGGAGCAGCAGGGCCGCGGAACTGGCCGCAGGAAGTCTCTCTCCGGCAGCTTCCGCAAGAAGATGTCCGCCAGTGATGTGTCAAGGTGAGAGAGAATGTTGGGATGTCAGTGATTGGACATGGTCAAGGGAGATCAAGGGAGGCTGGCATAACAAGCCATTTTAAACATTATCCTCTATCACTTTTACTTCTGTGGACTAACAAATTTAGTGTAAAACAGAAAGCTATCATTTTAATAATAAAAGACTAAAATAGTTATAATTAATCATTGCACTGTGATCCTGCTCCCCTCCTGTTTGTTTATTTATTTATTGCTTGGATACTGTTAGATACATCATGAAGGCTGGATAACCCTTTCTGTGAAACCCTTGGCGGTTAATGATTAATTTTGAACAATGGCCCCTCTTCTTCCTCCTCCTTCTCTTTTCGTAGGCACATGAACACCATCGAGCTCCAGCTGGAGGTCACTCGCTTCCTGCACCGCTGCGAGACCTCCTCCCCCTCAAAGTCCTCTGGGACTCCCACCCCTACCCCTGTCTCTACTGGCAAAGCCAGTGCACCGCCAACTCTATTCGGGGCAGGTCCCATGAGGATCGACGTGGCTTGTAAGGTGGGTTTACACCATCAGGGATTTAGCATTTTCTTCAAATGCTCTCTAAGCAAATCACTGTTGTTGCAAAAAGGCAGAGATAACTGTTGTTCAATTGTTGGTGGTGAATAATATGCTTTGCAGGTGATGCTTGGAGGAAAGAATATCGAGGAGGGATTTGGCATTGCATACAGAGTCATACAGGTAACCAATTTCTTTCTAACCCTTTGGTTGACTCTCATAGTCACTGAATAAAGCCTAGGATCACCCATGTATATGAAGGAATATTAGCATAAATTTTGGGTTATTATTTTGGATCGAGGTGTATTTTTTTCCCCAGTCTTAAAGGAAAAGTCTTGAGTCAGTCAGCCCATATGCCTGTTCTTTGAGGCTGTTGATGGGTATAAGAACAATAGCATTTTGAACACAGACTGAATTTGTGAACTGGCAACTTCCTTGTCCTCATGAGTTAGCCTTGACTGCCATTTCACTATTTGGTCACGACAGTATTTGGCAATGTGAAACAACAGGGTTTAGTTGATTCACTCCTATAACACGCATGTCTTCTGTTTGTTCAGGACTTCCAGCTGGAGGCGTTGGCTGTTTACATGCGTGCTGGCCAACGACTGGTGCGCCAGCGGCAGTATGGCGCCGTGCGGCAGCTCCTTAAGTGTGTGGGCGAGTCGGGCGCAGCCACTAAGAACGACTGCGATGCCATTGTGCTTAGCTGCATCTCCCTGGCTGACAAGGCCCCATCTGATGTGAGTTCAGGTCAACCCAGTGGGGATGGAATGTGACAGAGTTGGTAGTGGTGATTTTACTAACAAAATGTGTTCTGTTTCCCTGCTCTTAGGCCAAAGAACTTGAGGCACTGATTCTTGAGTGTAAAAGCACAGAAAACAAGGTATTTGGCTATCAAACGCTTAACTGCTTTTTTCAACATGAATGCCTCATTTGTAGATTCCACATTTAATGACCTTCGTCATAGAAAAAACCTGACTAAGGCCCATTGATCAAAGTGTTGCATTAAATAAGTTGCTTGCAGAATGGGAAGTATGCGGGAGTTTACATTTCTTACATTTACTGACTGATTTGTTATTCTCTCCCATCTCAGATTAAGGCCTACCTGCAGTGCAGTAAACTGCGTGCTGCTTATCTGCTGGCCGTGAAGATGGAGTCAGGTCGGGCCGGGCCTCTGGTGCAGGAGGTGCTCCAGGCGGCTGAGAGCTCCAGAGACTCGGTCATGGAGAACATCTGCCGCCAGTGGCTGACCGAGCACCAGGACCGGCCGACCAGGCAGCGGCAGGGACGGTCCAGTGCCAGGTAGCCAGTAGCCAGCATCCCACTGCCTCTCCATCAGCCCAGCCCCCACTGCCAGTAACACTCACAGGTCCACACTGTACCCCTGCACTTAGGGGACTGGTTTTGTGCAGGGTCTGTGTGCTGGTTGAAACCCTCAGTCGAGGAACTTGGTTCACCGCAGTGCCACGCTCCCTATCTTGGGCTTGAGACTTCGGCATTAAGCGTGCCAGTTTGCTTGGAGATGAGAGCGAAGAGTGCTAGTCTAGAAGTTTAACGCCAGAGAGTCAAGTTACACACAAAGTACATATCACACTGTTTTGTCCTTCTGTTTTGGTTCACTTCTACTAACTACCTCACCAGAAAGGGATGCTTCCAACACTTTTTTTCCTCCCCACCAAGGATGAAAAGCGTTGCATCGTAAGAGGCGATCATTTGTTTTCTGATAGTTTGCAGATGTTACAGTCAGTAAAACTAATAGGTAACTAAAATGGTAATAGTCATGGCATCGGAGCCTTGCTTAGACCTTCATCCCAATCATAGTCTTGTTGTGATGCAGGAGATTGGTGGTATGTTTTGTACTGTTGGTTGGTGTGGCAATGAGTTTGAGTATGTCTGGAGCGTTTAGTTGGCTGAACTGCATGGTCAGTGTTTTTCTGCCCTGTTAAAGGGAAGCTTGAAAGCCTTATGTGTCACTTCAGGGCATTAGCCATAGTAGAGAGGACATATGATGTAACTGTGGAAAAAAACTGAGGAAACTGGATTTGAAAAGGGACCTCAGCAGCCTTCAGTGAACAGAAAGGATGATTATACAAAGTATTATACAACAAATGAGTTATTATAAATAATGACATGTAACTCATGGCCTGTTAATTTGCAGTATTATTCAAACACATCTTTCCTGCAAGGCTGACTGTTTTCATAATCAACTGTCTCTGACTCTTGTGCACTGTCATTATTGACATCTATTGACACATATTTTCGCGTGTGTGAGTTTTGTGCGTGTTTGTATGGACCTGGATGAGCACACATTTTGTTGGTCTCTCTCTCTATCTCTGTGCTTAAAACCTTTGAGTTTAACCCTTTGTTTATGTCTCTTGCCCAAGACCATGTGAATACAGTGGCATCAATGTGTAGCCAGTGCCTAGCACTAGTTTTACTCACCTCTTGGCCTTTAATAACCCCATGGGAAGATAGCTCTGGAAAAGGGACTTGTTTTGCAATGGCTTTTTAAAAAAATGTTAAAGATGTTTGTTTGTTTGTTTAATGTTGTTTACATAATCACTGACATATGTATGACCGCTACAAGGTAGTCTACAGGACAGAAGAGTTTCTGAGGTGGCTATATAGATAGATGTATTACTGATGGCTTGTCAAGTATAGCATCCATACCATTTTTGTTTCAATTCCAATCATATATGAGGCAACAGTAGTGTCATGCTCATAGCCATACGTGTTTTGCCTTTGTATTTTGTAGTTGCCATGCAACTGAGTCCTATGTGCACCCCTAAGATTAGTTATTTGGAAAGAATCCTTCACATGTATGTGCATGCCTCAGTGAGTCATTGGCCTACTCCACCCAGAACACATTAATCAGCATCCTTTTGCCACCACTCCTCTATGGTATAGATACACTTGCCATACATTCATCCCTACATGTATGAGCTTATAATTTGATTTAATATCGTCAACTGAATATATTCTCCAGTGGCACTTTTGCATTTTAAAGAAGTCTTGAAGCAAAAACATACAAAGCTTTGAGGTCTATATCAGTGGGATCAAGAGATGAGCAGACTGAATACCCTTAAAACTGAGGCAGCAGGATGCAATAGAAATAAGATTGTTTGTTTAAATCCAGTTTCTGCACATTGGAGTGATTTAAGGAAATGTACAGATTACTTTGAAGATTTGTGTTAATAGCACTTAATTAAATGGGGAAAAAATGTGTAATAACAATCATTGCGCCCTTTAAATTCAGGTGACATGTCGGGACTTTCCTAATTATTGTTTGCTCCCACATCAGTTTGTATCCATTTGATAGTTTGCCAACAGTGTCAGTCTAACTGAATGGAGAAAAGAGCCAAGAAGGTGAATAAATTGTTATTAAAAATAAAAAATAAAAAAAAATTCTGGTGTGACTTTTTTGATTGCAGTTCTGTGATGGATGTGTGTAGGAACTGGTAACCTTTATCGCTACGATAACAACCAACTTCACTCAAGTGGGAGTCACAGTTCAACAGTGGTTTTGTAAATATATATTTAAATATTCATCTCTGAACAATAATGTAAAGGTAGTAAAAGTCATGTTCACATATCTGTATAAAAGACATCAGTAAAATCCTAGGCAGCTTTACATGTGGTGAATGCTGAGATGGATATGATCAAAGTTTGAAAAACAAAAGCAACATTCAAGTGAATGGGGCAAAAAGTGATGGAAAACAAACTCATTCATAAGTCCATAAATCGATAAATCCATGAGTAAAGAACAATTTAAATTATTAACCCTAACACTTGGTTCATAACACTGAACCCTTCACAGGTAGTTTTACAGAGGTTCAGTCACGGCACTTTTTGCAGGAGACTGAAGGTAAATGAATGGAATGAATAAAATTGGCAGAAATTGGCACATTTGGGGGGGAAGATAGGGGGTTCAAAATGGAAGGTTGGGAAGGTTGGGACAGTGAAAGAGGGGAGAGAGAGAGAGAGAGATCACTCCCACTCAATCCCCAAAAGCTCGCAGCTGACGTCCCACAGCTTGCGCCTGGTCTCCTCGCTCCTACCCTGAGGGGCCACAAAGGCAGGTGCACAGTCACTGTGGAAGAACAGAGTCAAGTCAGATTCGGTTAAAGCTAATAGAGAACGGCACAAAAGGCATGGTGAATCTTAGGATGAGGTGCATCCAAATTGTGCGGACCAATATTTGTTTTTTAATTTTGTGTAAATAATGCCTGAACTAGAACCCACATTAGATTTGAAATGAAATACTGGAGAAGAATTATTCTCTTACAAAACTCTTAAGTGCAACAACCGCTTCATTCAGACAACAGTA
>JAVQKI010365061.1:0-25898 GCA_036025975.1 Nematalosa erebi
ATTTCACTGTCGCTTGAAAATGTTATATTAGGGTACCACAAATCTCTGACAACTGCTGTAAAAAAAATAATGCAGACAGTAAAAAAAAAAAAAAAAAAAAGAAAAGAAAAATGGAGGCCTCAGCTACTTGCACAGAGCATTGTCATGTCCAATCTCTCTCCAGTTTCCATACAGGTCTTGCCAGGAGACTGAATCATGCAGTCACGTAAATGAAATGCTTAACATGACAATATGACGTAACCGTCCGCGTGTGAGATGAACAGGGCTACTGTAGTTGCTGTTTCACAGAGAGGTAAATGTCATCAGCAACTTTAATACTATTTCCTTCTCTCTCCCTCTCTCTCTCCCTTGTTCTCCGTCTGGCCCTCATATGCTGTACATTCAAGCCTGGTTCTTTTTAGATTCTCACATAAATAGAGATGGGGTCTCTGCAGACTGGATTATGTAGGGAAATAGGGGTTAAACAAATGAGAGCAATAAATCAGTCTTACGGCCCTGGCACATGTTCCATGTTGAGATGAGTTGGGGGGAAAAAAACAGACTCACACTGGTTTCAATTTTGAAACCAACCTGGGGGATTTTTTTCTCGGAGAAACCAAAGTGTGTGGCTGGTTTGTCTCTAATTGGGAGACAGGAAATCCCATGTTCCTCTACCACAGAGCGCCTGGAGAACCTCGAACGTGAAAAACATGGCCGAACCGGGAGTTCACTTTGGGCCACGACTCACTGAGCACCGTGGTGGGTGAGAGCCATCTCCCAACAGTGCTGATTACAAGTTCCATGGTGGCATGAACCAGGGGAGGGCCATTTTGGGGGTTGGGGGGTAGGGATGCGAGACGAGGTTAAGGCTGGATAAGGGACACGTTTAAAAGTGTTGCCTCTAAATCATTTTGATGAGAGGCTCCACAGCCGGAAGAACCGGAGCCAAGTAGCAGCAGGCTTCTTTTTCTGGTCGATTCCAGTTAATGGCTGTCGATTCTGTTTTTAAGTGCAAACATATTTATTCCTCGGGAATCAGAGCAATGAATGGCATACGCTGACTGCATGGTGATGGTAGGGAATTAGTGTTGGTAGAGTGAACAGAGGAAGACACAGAGGTCACTTTAAAAGTTGTATGTGTTGCCACACAGGAAATTTCCTCACGGCCAGAAAAATTCACGAACTCTTTTGAAGGCAAGAAAGGAAATGTACACAATCATGACTTTGCCGGACACTCCCTGCCCACCATCTGCAAAAAAGCTAAAAGTAAAGACACCCCCCCCCCACACCCTAAAAATATTGACTAATGTGCAAGTGATAAGTTAAAATACAGTTACAGTGTGTTTACGTTTGAATATTGTCCTTAACACAGAGGCTTATTTGACGCCGTTGTGATACAAGCCACTGTTGATGCCACCACTGATTCCGCTGATATGGCAATGTTTTCAAATCCTACATGAAGGGAACCAAAACTGTGGCCAGTATGCTTCTCTAATTTTTCAACTAACACCTGACTCGAGTGGACAGCATAATTCAGAAGCCCTTGATTAGTTAAAATCAAATGGACTTGGCTCAAGTAGGGTGGGGGAAAAGGTAGAGGCAAAGCCAGTGCTGTAGGTTCCCTAACGTAACAGTGAGGGCTGTGCAGCCAGGGGACACATAGGGTTGGATAACCAGGGGGGGAAGAGCAGGGCGCAAAGGCCAGGCCAGCGAATGACGGATGGCATTGGGATGGCGTTGGAGGAAGCAAACGATGTGTCCTTGCGGAGGTGTTCCACTCATCCATCTACAGTCTCTTTTTGATGAGCTTCTCCAGCTTGCGGATGCGCGAGGACTCCTGCTCCGGCGTCGGGGCACTGAACGAGAGCGAGGGGGTGGCATCGCTGCCCGAGGGGGGAGTCGGAAGCCTCTGCCTGAAGAGCTCGATCATGCTGCTCTGCTCACTTCGCTTCAGACCCTGTAGAAAGCAAAAACAAAAAGTGAGAGATAGATGAGGCCTATGTATTAATACTACATTAATGACAGACAATGTGCAACAGCAGAAGTAAGAGTAGATTTATAAACAGTGACAGGACTGTACTTGCACATGAAGATGACCGTGAACTATTGAACTACTGTATAAGAGAACACAGGACAATGTGGAATGTGCTGAACACTACCAAGATGGGTGGGGGGGGGGGGGGCGGATTTGAGAGAAAAATGTCGCTAGAAATGTCGCTAGAAATCGCTAAAATGCTTCATGTTTGAGCTCCTCATTCTGAGAGATCACACACACACGCACGCACACACACACTCACACACACACACACACCACCCACCAATCTGGAATGTGGCGAGCTCTGTGGTATCGTTTTAAAAGGGGTCAGCTGATGAATAACTAGCTGTAGCACTCCCCAAAAACATGCATCACTACCAAACATGTACGTGTCACTGCAGCCTGCAATTACGCTGGGCCAAACACTAGCTGAGCCTTGCCTTCATGTCGAGAATCTTCTGGAAAGTCTCCGGGTTCCCGTCAGCAAGGAGCTTGATGTAGTTATCGACGAAGACCACGGCTGGCTCATGAGGGGCCATGATAACCTGGGAAGAAGAACAGAGAAGCACATCAGTGGAGGGGGCGTGGGGTGGGGGGGGTATCATAGATAGAGGTAGCTGCAAAACACACCCCTACCTTGGCCTGAAGATTGGGGTTAAATTTGGGTCTTGAGCCGCCAACACCCCCCCCCCCCCCCCCTCCCACACACACACACCTCCATCACGAAAGCAAAATCACAGGACAACTCAGTAGCTAAATGATCCCACATGGGACCATTGCAGAGGAAGGATCTGAAGCATGTATTCATCAGTTAGCAAATGGCTAGGCGTGCAAAACAAAGCTCAACACTTTGAGGCTATATTTAGCCCCACCCCCCTTTATTTTTACAGAGCAATTACTCCATGCTTCAATGAGCCTGAGTTAGCCTCACCGGTAATTATTTTGGTGTAATGAGAGACTCTGGGCAAATCAGCATCAGTAAAAAGGTTAAGTGGGGCGCAAGCCCATCCTTTGGAAATACTGGGTTTATATGTATATATGTGTGTGTGTGTGTGTTTGTGAGTGGTGGATTCAGAGATCTGGTGTCCATTTATATTTTTAACAGAGCAGAAGACCACTTGGCTGACAGATACAAAAGGAGGTGGGAAAAAAAATCTGGAGCAACCCCCCCCACCCCCACCGCAACCATTTCTATCCCAAGATCTCTTTACATACACACACAGACACACACATGCTTCTCCTTTCCCCTCTGTTCCACTCACTCTCTCTCTCTCTCCCTCACACACACACAGACACACACACACACACACACACACACACACACACAAACACGGAGTGTAACATCCCCTCCCCCCTTTTCCTTTTCTCTGCTCCCCATTCTCAAAGGGGTGGGGTCCTGGGATCTTCACCACGGCACGGCAGACGGAAAAGGGACATGTAACGCTGAGGATTGTCTGGAATTCTAAAGGTTCCTTTCCTTTTGACAACAGCGATTTACTTTGGCGACCATCCTGGAGGCTTGCCAAAGGGAAAACCTTGGAGGGGACCTTGTTGTAGTAAAAAAAAAAGTGAGTGAAAGAGAAAGAGAGGGGGTAGAGAGAGAGAGAGAGAGAGAGAGAGAGAGAGAAATAAAGAGAAAGAGAGGAAGGCCAAAGCTGGGCCTGCCTTTCCACTCACTCCCCTGCAGGAGCCACAATGGGAGGTGAGGGGGCCAGGCCCGAGGCGGTGGAAAACAGCCACGTCTCACAGGCTCTCGCTCGCACACTTGGCCAGCGCTGCCTGGTTTCACTTCCCTGACACTCTCACGTCTCTCTCTCTGTCTCTCTCCCTCCCTTTCCTCCAGTCTTTCTCTCACTCACTTGCCTTCTCCATCACTCTCTCCCTTTCTTCTGCTCTCTCTTTCTCTCCCTCTCTTTTTCTCTGAGGTTTGGGTCGCTTTTTTGGAGCAAGTCAACAAGTGAGTTGAGCTGAAGGGAACAGAAAGAGAAATGAAAGGGGTGTGTGTGTGTGTGTGTGTGTGTGCGTGCGTTGTAAACAGATCATCTGGCCAAAACCTTGGACTTTGTAGTAAGCACCCTTGTGTGAGCATATGAGAAAGAGAGAGAGAGAGAGAGAAATATTGAAAGCCTTGATGTGGAGCCTTCCTTGAGCGTCTGTGAGGCCATCAATCTTCCTCTAGGGGGAACGTGCTTCAGAGATGGTGGCGGCAGACACTAATCTCCACACCAAAGCACTAGGCGCTCGCCCAATCAACCCACACACTGAAACAGCCATCTAGGGCTGGGCCATATGCTTTCTGACGAGAGCCTGACTGCAAACTCACAAATTTCTGTGGTGAGGAGAAGAAGAAGCGCTCCTTGCTCCAAAGCCTGGTGCAAGTACGCTTACTATCAGCTAACTCTCAGAGATCCGCAAAAGGGAACCAAAAAACCCTGAGAAAAGACGACTCAAGATGGAAACAATTACCTGGGAGGCACCTGGGGCAACACAAAGTCAATCATTAAATGTTAACCAGATTTTAGCAAAGAAAAAAAATCTGTGGGCCTGACTGTAAGCCTTTTCACAGTCCAAGGACAGATTCAATACTCCCTCCCTGCACGCACACACAAGCACACACACATACACATACACAAACATACACACAGACACAGACACACACACACACCCCTTCAGGAGTCAGTGCTGAACTGAGAAGAGAGCTATATGCTGTAAACACATGAAGCATAATCTCCCCGTGAACTCGCCAGGCCTCTGCTTCACACATGTGTTCATCCTTACTTGTCCGGACTGTCAACAACTCCGCACGACGACAAAGACGCCAAGGCTGAAGGGGACCAGTAGACCTGACACCCGCCGGCTCCTCATTCCAGTTTAAAAATACACAGAAAATGACTTTTGCGTGTCTGGGAACGTGTGGCGGCCAAACTAACTGCAGTCTTTGATGTGCTTAACAATTACCATTCATACCTATGACGAATGGAAGCAATGAATATCTTCTTCATCAAATAATCACACGTAGTCTGGTATGAATGAAGGCCAACAAAGCTCCCCAACCCTCCTCATGTAAAGGCATGCAAAGTGCAATGGACACACATGCTTGCATGATCTCGCGTGATTAAGGCTGGTCCCAGTTTGAACATTAGAGGGAGATCAAGGCTGAATTCCTGGCAGTTAAAGCATAGCAACAGGAAAGCCCCGGGGAGCCTAACAAGTGACCAGGGACCCGCAAGGCTGGCGTGCAGACAGGGGTCAGGGCGAGATGGGTTGGGCTGGACAGTGTGTGTGTGTGTTTTTGGGGGGAGGGGGGATGGTTGGGGGGTTGTAAATGGGCCACTGCCTCTGAGCGTTTCATCCGGCTACCTCAGCAGAGACCGGCCAGCCAACCGGAGACTGTGCTGGCGACAGATCAGAGAGTAATACCGAGTCTGTGTGAGAGTGTGACTTGTGACTAAGTATTTGTCTGTGTGAATGGAAGTGTGGGAACACATATGCATGTGTGTGTATCTGATTGAGCAGTACGTAAGATGGAGTGTTTTGTTTGTTACTGAGGGCAGATTTGTGTGTGTGTGTGTGTGTCTATGCAGGCACGTACGTATGTGCGTACATGTTTAATAAGCTTCGAGAACAAGACAGTAACTCAACAGGAATCCTGTGAGCAGCTGGCCGGCTAACAGGCGCCTAGCAGTATCCATGCAGTGAGAGGGCAGATCCTGGCCTCATGCAGACTTATTAAAACATAGTCAAACACCAGCAAACCAGAGAGGCCATTGGCTGCTACAGATGCACACCATGATAAATACACTCTTTATGGTAAAAACACTCATTCTGTATTAGACTGAACACCCATCTGACAGGAATACTGTCGAACACTGTGAAATGCCGTTCGTACCAGGAACAATCAGTAGAATGATAGCAGCAACAACAATAGTTCTAAGCGCTGTTCTAGTAAATATGAATGACAACTGGTCATGGTTCAGCATGTACAGAATGCTTTCAGAAAAAAAGTTGTTAATCAAAATCTATTGCATTTTAACCATCAAATTCATCACTGTGAAAGACTTTCCTCAACACTGGTCAGGGTGCATGCTAATATCATTACAGTTGGCTTTATAGTTATCAATCTTGGCATGAGCGGATGATTAAACAATTACTAAAATATTTGTTATGACTTTAGTTGTGACTCAGGATAATTCGTTCAGGAAATATCATAGTTCCAGGGACAAACTTACCTTCAGAATCATCTCTGCTCGGGTCATCCCCTTCACTACAATTTTCGTGTAACTTGCCGGGGCTTTCCGGACCACCTGTGACCCGATGGATGGCAGGTCCAGCAGGACTGTTTTCAGAGAATGTGTATCCAGCAGGAGCTACAAGACACAACCAACCCACAGCTGTTAGTCTCGCAGTGTGTGTGTGTGTGTGTGTGTGTGTGTGTGTGTGTTGTCAGGTGGAGTCAGGTGTGTTGTCTGGACTTGCACTCACCTGTTCTGCTCCGACCATACTGATGGGTTTACATCGGAAGAGGTGGTTGATAAACTTGGGGATGAAAGAACTACGAAGAGAGGGTTAAAAAAAAGATAAGAAAACCTTCACTTAGGTTTGAAGAACAAGTACAGGCATGGAACGTTCTAGAAATATTATGCTTAATAAACTTGAGGGACAAATGAATTGCAGAGAAAGAGCAGTGATTTTGTTTGGACAAATCTCAAGCATGGAACATTCTAGAGATATCAGCATGTGCAGTTTGAAGATATCCCAGAGAAAATGAGGCTTCTTGCGTCTTGCTTACTTTGTGAACTTGATGCAGAACTGCGTGAAGTATTTGCGTGTGGCGGCCAGGTTGTCCCTGATGATGGGGACGTTCTGTTTGATGTGCATGATGACGGATGTCACGTAGGGACTCTGGTCTCCTACATGCTCCACGCTCTGCCAAGGCATCTGAAACACACACACACACACACACACACAGACACACACACACACAGGCAGAACAAAGCCATCACTCTCTGCAGGGGGGGACAGCACATGTCTGAGAAACAAAGGCTATTGATAGGATTTATGTCCGCAAAAGACCAAAAAACAGGACAGAGACAAATACACAAAACCATCTATCTCTGTCTCGCTGCACTTGAAGAAGTGTTATAGCTGTGCACAGTTCAGCAAGACGCAGGGAGGGTGAGTCACACTCACTTTACTCATGGCTGTCAGAGCAGGGTCACAGGCAGCGTCCAGATCCTGAACCAAGAGCTGGATGCTGTTGGAGATCACCCTGCCAAGCAAAGCATCACACACACAGGCACACGCACACACACACACACACACACACACACGCACACATTTCAGTGGAAATGAGCCGTGGTTTTCATAAACCATTTTTGAAAACTACACACACACCCAAACACACACACACACACACACACACACACACTACTCCTGCAGACTGACAGAGAGCCTAAAAGTTCTTATTTGACAAATCTCCCGTGCGCTGCTCTTTGGTCCATGATTAAACACGGTGGGCTTTTTGAAGTGTTTATGGCTGTGCTAAAGTGATAATTACGTGCTGAAGGTGTCCATCTCGCCAGACAGGTTGATCCGCTCCACCAGGGACGTGTCAACCTTCTCCTTTAGTTTTTCCTCCAGCTGAAAAGGGGTGGAGGAAGAAACCAGATACCACTCAAACACACCGCGGTGGGCCAGGGCACATATTTAACCTTACAGTTGTCCTCCAACACATGCTTAATCGGAATGCTCTGTGAATCTGTGTCAAACGTGTACTCGAGTTTCTCTGTGTGTGTGTGTGCGCGTGAGTGTCTTAATAATGCATTTGTATGTGTGTGTATATAATGTACATATAGAAATGTATCTGTATGTGTGTGCTACACAGTTTTTGCATGTAATTGCATACTTATATACATTTATGTCTCTACACTTAATATCTATTACATATATATATATATATACATATATACACACACATACATATACATACATATACACACACACACACATTTCTAGTGTGTGAGTGTGTATTTGCATTTGTGTGTGTGTGTGTGTGTGTGTGTGCGCGCTTGTGAGACCTGCTGGGTGGTGGCCAGGCAGTACTCCGCCGTGCTGAGGATGCTGCAGATGAGGCAGAGCTCCTCCACGGTGAACTTGGCCACCTCGGAGCCCTCCTTCTCCTTCAGCAGGCTGCTGATGGTCAGGCCCCCGCTGTTGGTGCTCGTTCTGTTCCACCAGAGACAGAAGAGACACACCGTTACCATGGTGACACTTGCTTTGAGAGGAAAAGTTAAGAGAAGGAAGAAGAAGAAAAAAACACGAAACCATCCTAAGAGCACCCTCCGCTCCTGCCAAAATCACTACGGAGATGGTGGTAAAAACCACACAAACACAACAATTGGAGAGAGAGAGAGACAAGGGGGGGGGGCAGCCTTTCAACTCCCAAAGACAACACAAAGTCAAGCAACACAAGAGTTTCTTTCTAGCAGTCAGTCCGAGTGTGGCATTGAATACCCAAGGACTCCACAGAGAGCTGACACACACACACACTTCTGTCTGACGATCACTGCAGGGTAAACAACTCCTTGCAACACATTACTTTTGACAGGAAAGATTTCTTTTCTTTAGCGGTGGGAGGAGGGATTCCCCTTCAGGGACTGGCACTTTCTGTAAAAAGGTTGAGGATGGCTGGGTAGGGAGGGAGTGAGGGAACGAGACTCACTTTGGGAGGTTCCCCGAGAGGATCTTCCAGGCGTACTCGCGCAGGTACTTCTGGAAGATGGTGGTGAGGGCGATCATGGGCTCGCCCGTGCTGAGCTGCGAGCACTGCACCATGCATTTCTTGTAGTAAACGAAGAGGTCGGCACAGCTGGGCAGCACCGCACCGCCTTCCTCTGTGCCCGACTTGGGCGGTCCCTGGGCCTTGAAGTCGGCCACGAAGCGGTCGATCAGCTCGCCGAGGTTCCTAGCACGGGAGAAAAGGAGACAAGAAAGACAAAGAGTGTTTAATAAAAAATAAAAAAAAATCTATTTAATGACCTACTATGACCTATTTCCAGAGGTCGCCTGGTTCTGACTCAGCCCTGATATTCAGCAACAAAAGGGATTTTACACTGAGTATAAAGAAGGAGCGGAAAAGAGGGAGAGAAAAAGAGCCAAAGACAGAGAGAAAGAAAGGAAGAGAGAAAAACAGAGGAGGGCTAAAAAAAAGAGTGGACGACAGAGAGAGTGTGTGTGCGTGTGTGGTTGTGTGTTCTGCACAGGGAGTTCTAGTTCTCACTGTGGGGCCATTGAGCTGTGGAGATCTCCACAAACCCCCCAGAGTCATGAAAGTGGGCAGCCTCTGCCAGGCAGGTCAGTCTGGATTACGCTGAAAGGAGGCCATTGTCTGGGGAAAGGTCACCCTTGCTTCACGGTCTGAAGAGAGGCAACTGTGCCAAGCCCCCCCAGAGTAGGAGAGACAGTGAAAGAGAGATCTATGAAAGACAGATAGGAGGGAGGGAGGGAGAGACTGACTGAGAGAGGGGGAGAGGGAGAAAGAATGGAGAGAGGGGTGGGAGAGGGGAGAGATCTGCTGCTCTGGCACTTTTTTTCCAAAACCGTTAGCAATGTCTGTGGTTGCACAGCTAATGGGAAACATTTCTGTCTGAGTGGAGAGGGAGAGAGAGATGGAGAAAGTGGGGGATCAGCCTGGAATGAAGGAAGAATAGAGAGGGCTGAGGATGGAGATGTGGATGGGGGGTGGTGGGGGGGTGATGTAGAGGCTCAAAACAAAAACCTTATGTTGTTCTGCATCTACACTAGAACATTAATGTGGGTTCTTGAATGCTCTATGGCTCCCTGTTCCCCAGCTTTTCAGGCATTGTAAAGACATCACTGTGTGTGCGTGTGTGTGTGTGCGTGCGTGTGTGCGCGCCCACATTTGAGTGTGAGTGTGTCTGTATGCATGCATGCATCTGACTGTTTCTTACTTGTCTTGTGATTCGATGTAGACGTAAAGATGGGGCTCAAAGCACTTGGAGATGATGCCGTGAAACGGGTTATCTGGGGCTTTGGGTTTCTTAGGCTGCAAACAAGAAAGGATTTAGTCGTTATTTGCTCACTAGAGAAATGCACTCGAGCCCCAATGTGAGATCTGCTGTGATAGAGTACTGAGGAAGGAAATTGTTTTGAGCAATTTGCTAAAAAACCCTTGCAAAACTGCGAGGAATACCATAGCGTCTGGTATGTGAGAACAAATTAAAGAGAACAGTGGTTTGAGCAAGAATGCGCCCGGCACATTCTGAACCAATTCAATTTATTGCATCTGTGGCTGTAGCAGGTTTTTCATCTAGGTGGCTGTCAGGGAGGTTACAATTTACATTGGTGGGATGATCATTTGATTTGTCATCACCTTGTCCAAATCCTCGTCCTTTTCTGATGCTGTGTCCTCCCCTGCCTCATCCTCCAGAAAAGGGTTGGTAGAATCCAAAGGGGTGTCAGGTTTTTTTTGCTAAATAAGGAAAGAAACAGTTTAATTTAATGTGGCCAGGAGACCAATTTCTCTCCTGCATTTGACATTATGAGGTTAGTTCTGGTGCAGGAAGTGAGGTAAACCTGGGTAGGTTAATTCAGAATAAGTGGTAAATCTTCTAATAGACTGGGCCTAAGGCTACATTCGCAAAGAGGAGCAAAGCCAAAAGACACTTCTTATAAGAGGTTTACCATTAGCTCCAAGTTAATTTAAATGCATTTTAAGATAAATTTAACATGGAGCGTCACTAAATCAGGAGTGGCTGGAGGAATTAGGAGCAATTAGGAGTGGCTCCTCCATACTTCTGACAAACAGCCTGGTGCTTCGCGGAATGGGAAGCGTCATATAGCGAAAGGAAAAGTGATCATCAAAGCACACATTTTACTTTGTCTAGTTTTAGTTAAAAAAGGTGCACAATAGCGTAGAAATCTAGATGTACCACTAGTGACTTAATTCTTGATGTAGTCTGGCTTTTTTTAGGCTAGGTGCAGGACTTTACTATATTAATTGAAACATTTGTCTACTTATTTACTTACATTTAGCAAGCGCTTTTATCCAAAGCAAATTACATTTGTCATCTATCAATTACATCAGGGCCAGTTTCCCCTAGAGCAGAGGTTCTCAAACTTTCTTGGGCCGGGGACCCCTGATGGAGCAAAAATGTTTTCAAGGACCCTTCATAATTACAACAAAAATGTAACCATAAGATTATAGCCATGGGTCCTTTCAGATGCTTTTAAACTCTTATTGTAGAAACAGATTAAGCTGAAACCACAACAGTTTTAAATATAAATGTTTGCATTTGGCAAATTTGACAGTACAGGAGCGTTTGGACAATGAGACAAGTGTATACTTTGTGGCAAACTTTTTCACGGACCCCCTGGCAATGTGCTCCGGACCCCAGTTTGAGAACCACTGCCCTAGAGCAACTATGGGTTAAGTGCCTTCCTCAAGGGCACAACAGTGGCAGCGGGATTCGAACCCACAATTTCCAGGCTGCTAGCATGCTAGCCAAGTTCCTTAACCACTATGCCACCACAGTTTCGCACCACACCTCTTGCTCCTTTTCATAAAAAGTAAGCAAAGCGACACATCTGTGTGCTCCAGTGATCATCCTGCCTTCTAATACTTATCACTGATGCATAGCCTTGGACTACAGGAGAGCAGCATTCAAAAATTAGCATTTTGTAACATTTTGTAAATGGCCTTGTACCCCTGGAACGTCAGTCAGGGTGCAGCCGGAGAATCTCTTTGCCAGCAGGCCCTCAAAGTTTGTGGTCCTCTGGATTGCGAAGAGCAGCAACTTGACCTCGATCTCCCTGGCCCGGGCTCGCATCAGCTTCGCCAGCTCAGTCCTGATGGGAGAGGGCAAAATCACAGGCAATCAGGCAACGTGCGGTCATCCAAACACAACTAGGCCAGGTAGCAACTGGGCACACCACACAGCTCGGGTCAGCGGCCATGTGGGTCATCAAGGGCTGGCATGCACATCTAAAGAGATGGACCCTCAGAGCAAGGGGGGGGGGGGGTGAGCGGGTGTCTCAGTCTCGACTTCTAAAGCCGGTGCCATTTTCCAATTTCACCCCATTTCCACCTGACAATTTGCCGTCATTATGTCCAAACAAGGTAATGAATAGACTGTCTGTGTGCCTCCCTGGTATCTGCGGTAGCCTGAGAGCTCATTTGGCTCCATCAGGAGGGGAGGAAAAACGTAAGTGATGGAGGAGATTAGGTCGCTGGCGGGAGTAGATCCACACCTCGCCTTTCCTGCCTGCTGAAGCCTCATTAAGCCAAGAGTTCAGATGGAGTGCACCCAAAGACCTGCCGTGCCTAGACACGAGAGGCCTAACACAGTCTGAAAAGTCTTTTCTTACCAACACTGAACCTGTAGATAACTTTATAAGTCAATCAAGTTTGTTTAATTTAACACCAATAACGGAAATGTACTGTATGATTAAGGGAATCAGGTTGAAAGCTGCTTGTTTGTTTAATTCTGATTAATGGTCATTATTATCAGAGACTATTTTTCTGCTGTCCATTACTCCTGAATTAATCCCTTGAGTATATATTTATCCAGCTAAGAGTATAAAATTAAACACTTTTACTGGCAGAAGATATGCAAGCAGAGGTGGTGTGGCTCTATATTTATTCCTACAAAATGTATACAAAGGATACACAGGATAGGGCTTTTTGCAACATAAGTCTGACCCCATATTTTGGTTTTGCCATAGCTGTGATGCAATTGCTGTTGTCAGTACCTGGTGATATGGCAGAACTCTACAGAGATGCGCTCAGTCATGCACCATTCCTCTGGAAACATGCGTCCGTACTTCTCTTCATAGTCCACCAGCTGCCGCTTGATCCAGGCGTAGCGCCGGTCAATCTTATCAAGCCAAGCCACCTATAAGCAGAAACAGCATATTGAATAAAAAAGTAGCCAGACATGTAATACTAGGAAGGGACTTTAAAAGGTTGTTTGGTGGTGAGCTTACATCCTGGTTTTCCTGAAAGAGCACCAGGTACTCAGAAAGATGCTGCCTGATGAACTTCTTGATGATCTCCTGCTTGATGCGTGGATCCAGCACGTTGGCCACCAAACAGGCGTCTCTAAGCACATTGCTGGGGCCTACAGATCTCTGTGAGAAAATCATCGGTCATCAAAGCCATCATCTTGGGAGCTCTTACAAGACAAGGTTGCAACTGCATACTTTTCTCTTTACGGGTCATACACTGAAAAATCTAAGCTGCCAAACGCCAGAGCACCAGTTTTTAACCAGTTAGAGCTACTATAGCCACTATTTATACTAGACTACAGGCCACAATACATTTTATTTTTTTGATTTCATGGCGGGCTGGCTGAAAGATAGCAGAGGGCAGCCAGTGGCCCCTTGGCCGTAGTTTGGCCACCCTTGGCCTAGAGTGTCTCAGATTTATATTTGAGTTGCGGGCGCCATACCTTAGAGCCCTGTGAGGGGAAGGCCTCCTCGAAGTCGGCCAGGATCTGCGTGCCGAGCTCGCTCTGCGCAGCCTTGACTCTGCGGAGGGAGAACAACACAGAGCAGAGCAGATGGGTTGGGATGACTGCCATGACAGTGTGTTAACAAGAGACCTCCTGACCCTCCCACCCCCTCCCCGCTCCCCAGCATGGAAACCCCCATCACGCTGTCCATCCACTTTAAAAGGAGCTTTCGTAAGGGCTTTCCCAAGGCCAGGATCCCCTCCTAGGACCTTCGTCCAACCTACGTGAGGATCGCAGCCTCTCAGGTGCTGATGTGACCTTTGACCCTGAAGGTTTTAAGGGTTCCACTGTAAGGAGAAGGAGCGTGACACCAGAGCCAAGAGAAGAACAGTGATGGCTTCCCCATCTGTGGCCCACATCACACATCCAACATGGCTGCCATATAAAATAACCCTAACAGGAAAGCCCATAATATTAGGAGAGTGGCCATGGAAACCTAGTTAGAGCGAGGAGGCTTTGTGATGTGTTGAGGCCGCCATCTCCTTAGCTGCTTTGTCTGATGGGGTGGGAGCGACGACACTTAAAAAAAAGAATCGTGTCCAGTCTGCCCGACACGAGCTATGAAACCAAGTGGGCTATGATTCAGTGCAATAGAATAAGAATCCCCCAAAATGTTGTCAGTCCCTGTTCACCAAAGCAATCCGTTTGGAGGAGGGGAGGGGGGGCAGATGGCCCACAGGGCAAACATGAAGGGGGCCTGACAGGGGGATTCGTCATGCCTCATATCAGGATAACTGCGGGTGCATTCATTGTTGTTGGCTGGCCCTGTTCACCCAAGGGGCCTTGTCAGAGCTGGCACTCAATGCTGCAGCAGTGGTGGTGGCGGCGGTGGCGTCAACGGCCAGATTCCAGCCCCCTGGAACAACACAGCCTGTCCAGAATAAACAAGCGTGTGGGCAGCGATGCCCACATGCCAATGCCAGTCACAGAGAGAGAGATATGTGAAGGAGGGGGTGAGCTTGGAGCAATGGCCCCCTGACGAGGCCTGATAGCATGACCATTACTCAGCAGCTCCACAGCTCCGCTAAAGAGAGGGGCCAGGATCCATATGAACCCAAGTCTACCTCACCCAACCCCCACACCGCACCCAAAAAATCACCCAGCTGCCGTCTGTCGGCCGCAGCCCAGCCACACCCTCCAGCCAACACTGCATATCTGCACAGGGAGGGTTGGCCGGCTGGCTGGAATGAAAACAGCTCCCCTCGTTTTTTCCATATGTAGAAGCCAAAGGGGAGAGTATCACTGGGATGATCTGATAAGGGGAAACAAGCCACTGATGTACACAATGAGCTTTGTGCTTGTTCTGGGCCTGAAACAAAAGAAACCTTATTGTAGCCTAAAAGAAGACCAAATGAGGAAGAAGGGGGGTGCGGGGGATGTGGGGGTAAGGATGTTTGCTTTGTTTAAATCCTGTTGCCTCCTCCTCCAACTTCCTGTCCACTGAAATCTCTCCATGACCCTCAGCTTACCTCAAATGCAGGACAGCACAACAATGGCATGCTTCTCTAGATATCTTTTATGGCCAGTTTTAAACGCAAATAATTTGCTCCAGTCTCCAAAAACAGGTCAGGTTACAGGTTTGAGGTCACGTTGTCCAAAGCTGTTTGACTAACCAGCAGATGACCCACTGACCACTCCACTGCCTGTTGCCCCAGAAAACTAGGGGGACAGTCTGAGAACTAGTTCTCTTCATCCACCCCCTCCTTCAAAGGTGGACACCCAGCCAGCCGGGCCATCCGGCCAGCTCAGTGATCCAGGCATCCAGGCCCCTGATGCTGAGTCCAACACAAACAGGCCGCGGCTGAATCCAGAGTCATACTGTAGGGACACATGGATGGATGCAGGATCCAAGGCCCTGGCCCCAGCCCTCCCACAGCTCACAAAAGGACTCAGTGTCCGAGCCAGCGGGATCCACTACAGTATGTACGCACACAGACAGGTATATACACACTAGTATGCACTCACACAATATCCACACACAAACACACAAAAAAGATACAATGCATACACACACAGGCCAAAACACAAACACACACACACAAAACACACACAAAAAGACACAGAACTTCAATAGTGTGCTCACAGGCCGCACTTGGTGGGGAACAAAAGATTGGCTCACTGCTGGAGCAAGGCTCCGGAGCCCAGGGTAGAGGCTATGCATGTACAAAGCAGCTCTGTCGAGCAGGCTTCCTTCCTTTCCTGCTCCTCATTCTCTGTAAACATAAACAGGAAAGCCTGCGCATGCACACACACACACACACACACACACACACACACACACACTTGTAGATCTGAGAGGGAGATAGACCAAAGTGCACGGTGGGCCGCGTCGACACAGCTTTGGGCTGGGGTAAATTTATGTCATGCAAACAGCTGGCAGACACAATACGCGCGAAAGTTTACAAAATCCTCAGGAAGCGAATCGCCAAGGAGTTGCGCTTGCAACTCGTGCCTGCTTTTCCGCCTGGAATCAAAGGGTGTGCGAGTGTTTACAATATGTGGGACCGACAGACATCCGGATTCTGTTGTGCAAGTGACTGAGTGTGTGTGTGTGTGTTTGTGTGCTTGTGTGTGTACGTGTGTTGCCAGCTGCTGTGGATCTGGTTACCTTTCGGAGAGCTGGCGGATCTGGGGGATGCCCATGTACTTCTGGAAGTGCTCCAGCACGTTCACAACACCCTGGAGAAGATTAGCCACCTCTCCATACTGCCTCTTCCGTGTCATGGCCCTGATGGAACAAAAGAGATAAAGAGAACAAAAGGTTATGACATCTGACACTAATTTTTTCATATCCTCAACATGAATGGCTTCCATATAACTGCAATTACATGAGCAAAGACAAGCAAATGGGTGATTTGGCTCTATTAGGACATACAATTAGATTGCCTAATGCCTAAATATCTTCAGTATTACAGAGGATGTAAAAACCTGCCAAAATAATCTTTAAAATGACAGACCAAACAGACCACAGCCTAATGTGCTCAAATAGCAGAGACAAGGCCCTGCCAAATGATCTGGAGAAGAGACAGTAAATGCCTAATGACCTCTGGTGTTAACCCGAGGACAAGCAACTACTCAGGTGGGGGTGGAGGTTAGCAAAGGTTCAATTATCTCAACTATTAGCAGTGGAGACAGGCAGCTGTCTAACCACTTCCACAGAGGGATGGCTGGGTGGGCTGGTGGTCTGGGTGCATTGCACCTACTCGAGTGAGTCCACCCCTCCGGCCAGCATGTGCAGGTGATTGAGTGTGGTGATGGAGGTAGTCAGGTGACGCTTGGCGTGGTCCAGCTGTTTGATGTCGCGGGTGATCTCTTTGACCTGTGAAGACCAGCAACAACCGAAAAAGCATTTTTAGACTGAATTCCACTTCCTCCTGCACCTCTCAGGGTGGTTCCCCATTGTCCTCCCCAAAGCCCCCCGACCCCACCCCAACAGAGTCCCCGGTCAGCCTGCCAGTGAGCCCTGTGGCCTTCCCTTGACCCACAATGCTGATGCACACATGGCTAGTACATTACTCTGGTCTTACCGAGGCCCACAGTGTGCAAGAAACCACAGGATGTCACAGATTCTTCACTAGCCTGAACAACAGACTTCCTACACTAGAGGGGACATTTCCATTAATCTTTGTCTCCTGCATTTTATTTATCATTCATTTATTTATTTAGCTGTCATTTTCTGCACTGAGGTCTGCTGCTGCCAAGACTGGTTCTTGTTTTGTTTTGTTTTTTAACCCACCATTTGCTCCGACTTCTCTGCCTTGTCCTTGATGTCCTTGATTTTGCCAAAAAGCTGCTGGATGGCTTTCTGCGCCTCCTCCAGTGCCTGGAAAACAACAGAGTGTGTGTGTGTGAGAAGAGAGGATAGAGAGAGAGCAAGAAAGAGAAAGAGGGAGAGAAAGAAAGAGGGAGAGAGCGCTGATTTGCACTGACGGATCTATGGAACCTCTGTGGCATTTTGGAAGATTTTTTTTCCAGCCTGTCAGCTTGAGCCGACAACAAAAATAAGACACATCTGTTGACCCGGTTCCTTGCCGCCAGCATATCCAGTGTCTTATCAAAATAGAAGTGAAAAAGAGTCACATTCTCCTTAACCCTACTAAAACCTCACCAAATCATTAGCGTGATACGCCTTGTGCCTGGTGCCGATCCTCATTTTGCTAGAGCTAAAGTGAGACAATCAGGGCAGCTGAAAACAGGCATTTCAGGCTCGGCCTTTCAGAACTTTCCGGCGATGACTGAAAAGTAAGAGGAGAAGCCCACACACACCACAGCCCAGCCCTGCATTGCACCGAGAGCACAGCAGGTTTTGAATCCCCCCCCCCCCCCACACACACACACACTCGGGCTCACACTCACAAAAAAAAAAAATGGCTTGGGGATGGTGAGAAAGAAAAACATCCTCTCTCCATCTGTTCAGAGCATTCCAGTAGGGGGAATTTAAGCTCTGGCTGAACACTGTGATAGTTCAAGGTGTGGGCTCAGTGCAGACCTGTGACCAGTGCCCCCGGGCCCTCGACCCCGTACCCACCCCACTCTGCTAAAACACTTTCACAGCAAGGTTCTTGGTGAAAGTTTGTGTGACATGACTGGCAGCCTTCTTAGGGTTGAGGAACTGGTGCCCTATTGGAGTTGGAACTGTAGTGTCTGAGTCTTGATTTGGTCTGTTTGCCAGAGACAAGAAAGGGGCTTTGGGAGGGGATTATGACAATGTGTAATTGCAGCACAACATTTCTTTAAAGGGAAAACAGCTGTGTGGATGCCAGTCTGCTGGATGGATGGGGGCGTCTTAGCTCTGTGAGTGGGTGAGGGGAGGCAGGCTGGCTTTCCCTCTTCCTCTGCTTCTCTCCCTCTTGTCTATTCCTCTGTCTCTCCCTCTCTCTCTCTTTTTCTCTCTCTCTCTCTCCCTTCACAGACGGATGGAATGCTAACAGCCGGCAACAGCTGCCCCTGGAATTTACCACTTTTACAAGCCTACTAAAATCACAGGAGGACACACACACACACACACACACATAGCGAGAGAGAGAGCACCATTTTCGTTCTGACAGCAGTTTCCCAAGGAGCATCTTAAGAGAAGCGGGGCAGAGGCAAGTTCAAGGACATAAACAGATGCCTTTCCTCTGCATAGTAGTTAATACACAGTGATTAATTCACTCTCTTCTCCCTGATTGTGTTCAGATAACACTCCTTGACATGAAGCATGTCTGGGGGGACACACAGCAGCCAGGCTTAATGGAGAGAGCGTTTGGCTGAACTTTTAACGAAACTGAACTGAGTGCCGTGTCACTTTTTTTTGGGTTTTGTTTGTTTATGCGAGTCTTTGAGTGTGACTGCCACAATTGTGTGTGTGTGTGTGTGTGTGTGAGAGAGACAGACAGACAGAGACAAAGAGAGAGAGTGTGAGTGAGTGAGAGGGCAAGCATGAGCATGAATGCGGAGTGTGTGTTTGTGTTTTGTGTAAATAAGAGAGAGAAAGGGGTGGTGTTTGTGCATGAATGTGTGTGTGCTGTATGTGTGTGTGTACAGTATGCCTGTGTATGGGTATGAGGAAGAGAAATAAAGTGGTGAGTGAGTATGTGTGTGTGTGTGTGTGTGTGTGTGTGTGTGAGCAGCAGAGGTGGCCTTCAATCCACGAGGAGTCAGAGCAGAATTGGCTGCCTGTCTGGCCCGCGTCCAGCGCTCATTTCCGACATTTCTCCCCTTAATGACCGGAGCAGGCCAGGGAAGCAGTACTGCCCTACCCTACCCTTCCCTACTCTACTCTGCACTGCATGCCTGACTTCCGCCGTGCCTTGTTATCTTTCCTGCTGTGGCTGGCTGCCCCCCTGATGAAGGGAGAGAAAGGGGGAGAAGGGAGGGGTGAGGAAAGGTGCAGAGGCTTGTGTGCATGCATATGTGTATGTTTCTGTGAGTGTGTGTGTGTGCGCGCGCATCTGCGTGTTTAGGGGAAGGGGGGGTTGGTGTGTGTGTGTGTGTGTGTGTCTGTGTGTGCACACATGTGTCTGGTTGTTTTGGTCTGGCAGAAGGCGAGTCCTGCCACGCATGTGGACTCCATTTGCAGAAGTTTGAGGATGTTTCCCTAAGACGGCAACAGCGCTGAGGCTGCGGCCCAGTCGGCCGGTCACTAAAAAGGAGCGTCTGGGCTGTCTGGGAAACAGGATGCCCGGCTTGTTTGGCTGCAGCTCCTGGCTCGGAGCGGAGCAGATGGAAGAAACAAATATCTCTGTGTGTTTTGGGCGGGAGGGGTAGGGTGGGTGGGGGAGCACCTGTATCTTTCTCCATGATTCACTCAAAAGATAAAAAAATGGGTGTTGGGTATTTAAAACTTTTTTATTAGGCTCTAAAATAAGAAACAGAAGCCGTCAGACACAAGACAAGATGAGACCATGGATTTGGCCAGAGCGTGTGGAGAGAGCACACTCACTCGCAGCTGAACCTCAGGTTGCATACGGGATTTGAGGAGGAATGTGAGGCCCATGTGCTTCTGAGTGGAAAAAACGCTGTGGTATGAACGCCACTGTAGAAGAGATCGACTCCAAAAGGGGGAAAGGGAGAGACAGAGAGAGAGAGAAAGAGAAAGACAAAGAGAGAGAAGTGTGGAGAAAGACAGGGCTAAGTCCATAAAGGACTGAAAAAAAAATGAAAAGAAAAAACACGAACATGAGCAGTAAACTGCCTTTTCCTGTGTTTAGCTTAAATATTTATGTTAAATTCTCATGGAGTCTCTCTCTCTCTCTCCTCTGCCCTCCCTCTCTCGCTCCCTCTCTCTCTGCCAAAACCTACATGAGACATCCCCATCCCAACCGGCTCCCACTCAGCCATAAACCCTCCCCCATGTGAGCTGTCCATCTGGGGGGACGCAACATGGCTAACCGTTTTATATGGAACGTTTTGGGCTGCATTTTGGAGGTAGGGAAGTGGAGAGTTGGGATATACATTAACTGTTAATAGCCAAACTAGACAAAGGAAAAAATCTGCAAAGCAGCCCGTCTCAATGACTGGGCATAATTGACAACAAATGTTTGGGCCTGTGTTTGGCTTCCACCCCCCACCCCTTTACCTCCCCATCTTCCTTCATTCCCTCCCCCTCAAATCAGATACCAAAATGAGGCCTGATCATTTTCCTTTGCTGTAGATGACCCAACCCCCACTCTACCCCCATTTCACTGACTCCTTTGGCTTGCAATTTAAAAAAAAAGTCGGCGTGACTGACAACCATAGCCTTCTTTATTGCGGTTTGTTAATAAGGACCCAGGCAAAGTCTGTCATGAGTTAGGACAATAAGAACCACAGGGGGAATTGGGGCTAATATGCCCTTACATCTGTGACTAAGAATAGGGGAATCGTGGCACTCCAAATGAGTGAAGGGGCACTGGGGCACTTTGAGGGGGCACAGCTGCACAGTGTCAGCACAGCGCGAAGACTCAGCAAATCAAAAAGGGAGGAGGGGTGTGTGTGTGTGTGTGTATGTGTGCATGTATATGTGAGCATGACCATAGGTTTGTGTGTATGTGTAGGGGGGTTTGTGTTGAGGTGTGTGTGTGTGTATGTGTGTGTGTGTGATTGCTTTTAAACAGGGAGGATATCTGTGGTGTGAGCACAGCACAGCACAGCAGACTGACGGAGGCACTGCTTATCAAGCCCCTTGTTCAGCCTCACATCAAAGCGGGAGGGATGAGTTGTGCAGCAACAGACGGCAAAACACACATTACTCTAATGCACCCATGACTCAAGGCTTTTTCCAAAAGACAAGTTAAGACATCTGAATTTACTTCCACACATGCACACACACACGCACACATACAAACACACACACCAAGTATTGTTCCTCCATCCACACCCACAGCTACAAATACCATCAGCAGGACCCCGGGGGAACCTTCTTCAGGAGCACATGTCTCCACCCTTCGCCTGCCTGCTGATAACTACATGCTCAGACTAACCAGGGAGAGGGTGTGCATGTTTCGTTCCAGGCCTTGCTTCCACCCGACATGCCACCTAAACGCCCCCTGCTCTCTGTATCTAGGTTCCCCTTAGCATCCACCCAAATAAACACACACAGGCACACACACACACACACACACACACACACACACACACACACACACAGGCGCGCACACACACACACACAGGCCCGGCGGGGCCTTTCCATCTGTGGAGGGACTTTCCTTTCTTCTGTGCCTGATGGAAATGCCTCAGTAGGGCCTAGGGAGTTGTGGGGTTGGTGTTTGTGGTGGTGGTGGTTAGGTGGGGTGTGCAATCAGACAACCCCCACACAGTGGATCTTTCCATGTCTAAGGGGTCGTCTCCCCACAGCCTCGTTCCTCATTCCTCCCAGTCAGGTGTCATGTTTCTTCCAGCCATTCAGCCCAGATCTAGCCAAGATCTGTGTTAAATCAAGACCTTACATTTTTATTAATGGTTTATAACTTATTTTTTTTACTAATGCCAACAGGACAGGACAAAAAAAAAAAAAATGCTGTTCTCGGATGGAATTATGGCGAGAAATGGGGAAATAATCACTGCCCTGCTTTCCAAACGGGAGCTGAGAGGAATTTTAGCTTTAGGATCGCCGCTGCCCTATCCAATCCCATTCCATCCTGGTTGTCCTGACTCATCCTGCCATTTTCCATGGAAGAGGACAAGAGGGACAGACAGCAGAGGGGGAGAGCGTCTGCTGTGATGGAGGGCCAGACTAACTTAGGATGAGAATCCCAAAGCAGCAACAACAACCGCAGTTCCCTCATACACACACACACAAAGACTGATGTAGAAGCACACTCAAAAACAGTCAGAGACATATGTCCATATAAACACACTTACACTCTCAAACAGAAACACACACACACACACACACACAGAGACAAACAGACAGAGAGACAGACAGACAGACAGACAGACAGACACACACACACACACACTCCTGACCGGCAAGCCAACTACATCCCAGACAGGCACTACCCCAAGTGGGTGAGGCAGCAGGAAGAGAGCCATCCTTCATCCACCCAGAGACTGAGTGCCACATCCATCAGCTGTGGGGCCATTCCCCACAGACGTCCCCCAGACTGCCTCCTCTGTCTCACGTGGCCCCTCCAGAGCCCCTCTGTGTCCCCTCACAGCTGGGCGCCCCCGGCCTGTGGAATCTGGCGGGGCATGGTCCACTCACAGTAATCTGCTACCCTCATCTATCTCCTGGCCCTCCCCGTCGTACTGCTTCGTTCTCCATACAGAGTGTGCGCACACAGACAGACAGACACACACACACACACACACACACACACACACAGTGTAGTCTGGGCTTATTGTAGAGTAGACAGTGACACACTTACAGACTCAAACGCGCACACACACACACACACACACACACACACACACACACACACACACACACACACACACACACAATGACAAACAGCACAACTCAGACTGGATTACAAAGCACAACAACCTCAGACTGATCGTTCATCAGCGTGGCATATGGTGCTTTCTCTTGTTATCCATTTGCCATTAATCAGTCTGAGTCAAATTTTAGGCAATCACAAAATATGCAGAAAGAAAAGGAGCCAATATCACAACCCAATCAAGCTAATTTCACCACACGTTATTTCTAGCAGAATGAAGAGAGAATGTGCAGTTCTGATTGGCTACTTACCTGCCTTCCATCCTGACCCACGTTAGTCTGCCCTCTCACGACAGTCCTGATGTTATCGTCCAGTCGTCTGAGGGCAAGCAAATTAAGGGCCAATATAAAAACTGCATTCTGTCAAATCAAAGTAGGAAATCACAGATGAACATCTGAAGAACGCCCCTCACCTGATCTTCAGACGGATCTTGTTAACAACGTCATCTATATTAGCCAGTGACTATATGCATTTTTTTTTGTTAAAAAAAAAAAAGAAGAGAGAGAACAATGGTTAATAAATGTGTTCTAAATCCAACAAATCAGTTGAAAAAAAAAAAAAAAAACTCAACTCCTTCAATCAGTTCTAACACTGCAAGAATTTCTTAAGGAGCACAGCACTGCCCAGTGGACAATCACTGGCATAACAACTTATGACTGATGACAAGCATAAGTGTTGTTTTTCTACCACTTCTCCAGCCAGGGGCAAGCTTTAAATAAATAACTGCCATTAGAATGGTCACTTAGAGGAATTAAGCATTTTGTTGCACTTCCAAAACACTTTGGTAAGAGTTTAAAGCTTCAATCTAACTTCAAATCTCATGCTTAATAAAAGTGCTTATAAACTCTGATAACTGTAGCAGCAGTCCATTCCTACTAAAGCTCTGTGACAGCTTGTGAAACACGCGCACACACACACACACACACACACACACACACACACACACACGCACACACACAAAATTGGCTTCCGACAGCTGACAGACCTCGGCTTGGTTTGGTTGAAAATAAATATTTTGCTTCGCTCTCTGGAGAACCACAAGTCTTACCTGTTCCGTGGGGAATAACGTATTGATGTATTCCACAGCATTAAAGTCCGGTCTGTCCAGTGGATCTTGACTAGGAAAAACCTTTCAAAAATATTCAACATCACAATTACAGTTCTGTTTCAGAGGAGCGGGCCACTGTCACCTGATCTGTCAGTTCTCCCTCTTGGCCCTCGATATCGTTGAAATCGAAAAAGAGAAACTCAACAGTAAAAAAGGTTTAATCTGTTTCAACCAACATAACTATTGAATTTACACGTTTACACTGTAAGGTACCTTTAGGACAGGAGCTGAAAGTGTAGACACCCTGCATATTGGCTAGCAAGGCTAGCCACGGCCGCAGCTACAGGCCATCGGCATTACAAACTAAGAATATCATAGAGCAGCAAAGCAATCATGCACTCGGCGACGAGCATGGATAAACACAAAAGGTAAATGAATTTAATGAAATGTATTTCAACAGTCATATCAGAAGCAACTTAAGTTCCTAGAGTTAAGGACCTGAGTTCCGAGATGGTCAGCTAAACCAAAGCTGTCAGTGCAACAGACCTAAAATCCACCAAATGGTACGATCGATTATACCTGTTCAATTGCCAGTTGCACCTCTGGTGAGAGGTGCAAAATTGCCTCCAAATCTTCGGCAAATTCCAGCTCGTCTTCTTCCATAACTGACATGATAGGAGGACTCAAAACTGAACAGCAGTTGCATCAAAAATACTAGCTGTCTTCTTTGCTACCCTACCGTGTTTAGCTTCCAGCGTCACTGACAACGTCGAAGTACTTCCTGGAAGTGAGGGCTTATGGGATACTGGAAGATTGTCGGAATTGTAGAGAGGTGAACCTGAGTGAAGTTGGCACCCCATACGTTGAAAATATGAATAAAAGTATTTTGATTCGTTTGTATTTAATTTGTGCACGTTTGTGCAGACAAAATTAGCATTTGTGCACAAACCATCTTTATGATATTTAACTTTTAACAGGTTGGTGACCTGAGGTCACTCACCCCATCAATATCCAAATGACTCAAAAATGGTTGGAATCGTGAGTGCTTTGTGCACGTTTATGCAGGGGAAATTGGCATTGTGCATTTGTGAATACACAAGGTGAAGGTCTAAAAAATATAAAATATTTATATTTACAAGAGACAAGACAACTGATAATATTATTTGAACTTTATTTGTTTTTAGTTTAGCTTGCAAATCAATCAAATGTAAAAAAAGTCTTACAATAGGTAAAAATTAAGTGACTTGTTGGAAAATACAAAAAAATAGTCAGTTATTGTGTCAACAGTATACTGACAGTATGTTTCACAATATATTGTATACTGCTGGACAGAAACTGTTCAGAGTGGATGAACCAGAGATGGAGAAACAGTGCAACACTATCCCTGAGGTGGATAGCTTAGGCCTACTACTTTGGATCACATATTGCAAAGCATGCAACAGTAACGGTCTGCCTTAAGCCACAGTGGAATTAGTGAGACTAAGAAAAGAAAAGGGTGTAAACTGCAACAGGTTGAGACAGGGTTTGTGACGAAAAGCTAACAACCACTGCATATCACTTCATGGCTGCAACCCTGACAATAGCATGTTATGTCTCTCACTGATCTGTGACAAATTCACTTGTCACGTGTAAGCAGCCTGAGCAAACCCCCTCCCCTCCTTTAGATTCAAGTCTTTCTACCGCAGATGTTTTCCAAGTTTGTCCAGACACATACTTTAAAACCAATGTAATTTACAAAACTAAAGTGACTTGCTGTTAAGGCACAAACAGGCAGTTTAAAATACAAAAGGCTTAAGCACAGGCATTGATTATAATTCCAGTTGAATGTATCAGACAGATTTCAGCCACCCATTGCATTGATGAAATGAAATTACTTCCTTTCCTTGCTGCTACAGTAAACCATA
>JAVQKI010365180.1:0-12248 GCA_036025975.1 Nematalosa erebi
CCAGCAATTCTGAAGCAGGCAGAGGCTAATTCTAAACCAGCCACATAACGGAGACAGCAGTAAACATGAAAATTTCGGTAGGAATCACTCTATTTCATTCCAGACAACTCAGAAAACGGACTAAAAGTGCTAAATACCGAACCTGTCCTTTAAGCTCTACCATAATCTTCCACTTGGATGCTTTATATTATTGGTGACTTTTTTTCTAAACATCTTTTTTCCCTTTTTGACTGTTTTTCCTTTTCCTCACCCCTGCCTCTCCTCCTCATGTCCCCAGGCGTCGGCTACCAAACACTCAGTTGGCGCTCTCCACCAGGGGTTCACTAGACACCCTCCTGCAGGCGCCTACTGTCAGTCAACCGGAATGGCCCTCTGACCCCACAGAGATAGTGAGTGACTCTGAGGAAGAGCCACAGGAGGGACCATCAGCTGCCACAGCTGCACCAACAGAACCACCACTTCCACTGGTAGCAGTGGGAACAGCGGCATCAGGCCCTGGGCCTCCCCCTAACCCTTCTGGTTCTCCTCTGCTTGCCCCTGGGCAGCAGACAGACCAAGGGCCGGTGCCCAACACTAGTCAGGGCCCTGCAGCAGAGTCGGTCCCAGCGCAGGGAGTGACCCTCACAGGTGTGTCTTCTTTGGTGAAAGAGCAGTGAGAACTTTACAGCCACAGTAGGTTCTGATCTATGGGCAATTTTGTCTGAGTCAGTGTTCTATTGGCTGTGTATTTTGGTGGTCAAGTATGCGGCTTGCTTATGTCTTATGTACAGAGTCAGTTGGTGGAGCTCCAGCTGATCAAGTGGAGGCAACAGCTCAAGCAAATGCAGAGGTAAGGCAGTCTTGTCCTTGGCTGTAACATATATCTTAGGTTCTCCGTCTTGCTTTGAACATAGCTAGCATCTCTACAGTGCCGCGAGGATACAGTAAATTGTCCTGGGACATGCAAAAGCAGGTTCTGTTTTGTTGTAACAGCTGCATGATTGCATTTTCCCCCTGTTATTTCAAACACTCTCAGTTTTGAGTGACTTTCACTAGAGATTTTTCCTATAGCAGTCTGATATTTCAATTTAATATGGGCTTTCTGTTGGAGAGAAATTTGTATCACTTGGTGATGTAATAAAATAGACATTTGGGTCTACAGTTAGTTCCAGCCCCCGCCTCGTCTCCTGCTGCCTCGCCTGTTCCTCCAGCTGAGCCTGTGGAGGAGGAGGGGGAGGGGGAGTGCTGCCCCATCTGCTTCGAGCCCTGGACAACATCCGGTGATCACCGCCTGGCTGCCCTACGCTGCGGCCACCTTTTTGGCCACACCTGCATAAACCGCTGGCTACGAGGAGAAGGAGCCAAGTGTCCACAGGTTAGTAGTCTGACAGAGTTGACACACAGTCACACACAGATGCGTGCAAACGCACAAGTCAGGAAGTTGTGTCGCAACCCATGTTTGACGCGTCTCTTTATCTCCACAGTGCAACAAAAAATCCAAACGTACAGACATAGTGCTGCTGTATGCTCGGAAGCTTCGCGCTGTAGACAACACGGAGCAGGAAACACTAAAGAGGTGCAAATATCTTCTACATTTGAGACTATCAGGACATTTTATGGAGAAATTTGTTCATAGTTTGTGTGTGTGTGTGTGTGTGTGTGTGTGTGTGGTTGCTGGCTTAGATCCTTGGAACAGGAGCAGTCCCTGCGCAGGAAGGCTGAGCTGGAATGTGCCCAATGTCGGTTGAAGCTGCAGGTTGCAAACGAGGCGTGCAACAAACTGCGCAAAGAGTTACAGGCATGTTGCACTCGTGCTACCTCACCCTATGCAGTACCTGTACATCCTAGCACACTCAAGAGTGCCCTCATTGGTCACACGATGAAGGCTCAGACAAATATGGCTCAACTGGATTCTCATCCTCTCTGTCAATTCTCTGTCAGGAGCTGAGGAGGTTGAAAACCCAGGTTGCCCTTGGCTTGAGTCAGTCCCAGAGCAGCTCTGTGTCTGCTAATGGTCACTACGTGTTCTCCACGGGGGTGATGGTTTCCCAGGCGGGCGGCAGCAGGGTGATGGCCTTCTGTGAGCCCCTCGGCTGCCTGCTGGCCTCCCAGCCCTCCGCCCACTCCTCACTCATTCCCGGTAAGACTGCCTGCTCCCTATTTGAACTAATTAAAACCATATTTTAAATGATAAATACATAGTTAATTTTTTTTTACTTATGAAATTGATATTGCTGTATATATGTGAAGTAGTTTGGGATGACTGGCTTGGAAAGCAAAAAAAATGTACATTTTGGCATGCCAATTCAACCAGGGCCTCTGAACTGTACTTTTATTTTTATGAAAGATCAATACTTTACAAGGTACAGTTTTACAGGGGGAGGAAAGTGTCAGTTTTGTTCAGCCTCAGGTTCACAAGCCCATAAACTGTCTAGAAGGGTTTAATGTTGCATGCTGGTACATAAATAGGAATAGTATGTAGCAAAATCATCCTGCATGATCATACCAGTCCCTCAAAGTCGATCAAAATTTTATTGGAGGTTTTAGCTGATCTCTGTTAAGGCCAGAGGTTGGCAACCTTTTTTAGTCAACAGTCCCATCCCGCATGGCCTCCTTTCTGAGGAGCCAAAATAGCCACCACATTTCACACTGGTAAAGGGTCTCACAGTGGGCTGCCCTACATGGGCCTATGGTCCAACCCCAAAATCAGAAAGTGGTAAAACGGATATTAAAATTTTTGCATATAACCTTAATATTCCTGTAAATATGCTGATGTTACATAAAACATATTGCTCTCAGTGGTGCATTTTACCAATGTTTATAGTGAAACAAAAAAAAAAAAACGTCATAAGAGTTCTTGAGCTATGGGTTTGTGAACTTTGAGGGGGAAAAAAAAGAAGCCAAACAAAATTGATACCTTCCTCCCCCTGTAAAACTGCAACGTAAACTGTAAAGTATAGATCTTACATAAAAATGATGTGTCTCCTGGGTACATCTGGTCATTTTTTCAGATTTTTTTTGAGACCTAAGTGCATGGGCCCTGGTTGAATTTACACGGAAAGACCCCAATAGAGTGGCTTGTTTACAAAACACAAATGAAATGTAGCATTTGTTCATAGCCTTCGACAGCCTTAGTCTTAGGAGAAGATGGAGTTGTGCCTTTGGCCAGGTGTGGCATCTCTGACAAGAGTGCACAGTGTAGCACAATGCCTCCACTGGATCATCAGGTTCACTCCCAGCGTGTCCCTGTGCTGATGTGTTGGACTGTTGCCCGTGTTTCTTGTTGTGGCGGTTGGCTGTGAGCCAGTGTTGCTGCTGGCTCAGTGGAGCTTGTTTGTGTGAAGGCTTCATGTTGTTATTTATTTCCCGTGGGCCTAAGGCATCACAGATGTGATGTTTTTTCATGTCATGGGATAATTGTGAAGCTCTGGGGTGATTGCTCTTGTGGACTGTGACGACATTTTTTTGAAAAGGTTACATTTACTCCGAAAACTCTTTGAAAGTGCCACTCCGCCATGCCATTTTTTGCTGCCAGTGCTGTAGGAAAAGGCAGCTTGTATTGTTAATGACTGAGTGGAAAGTATAGCAGGCGTATAGTGATGAGTGATTGCCTTGAGGGCTGGTTCTGTGGTTTCAGAATTAACCCAAGCTGCCCACGAGGATGCATTGACTGGATACAACCCTCAGTTGAGTGTGGCCTATGTGCTAATACGTACTGTATGTGCTAATGAGCTCATAAAGTCAGTTTGGTCCAGGTGTATATTTTCGCGACAGGTGGGACTATACTTTGATGTTGATCTTCGGCAATGTGATAAAATTGTGAACTTATAACTGTTTCTGAATTCTGTCTTAAGTTAGAGTCCCGTCAGGATCAAGATCATGCTGTGGGTTTTTTGGAAGGTAGAGGTTGTTTCATGTCACCCCTTGTTCTCCATGCATACCAGGCGACTAGGGAGGGTACAGTGAGTTACAGTAGCAACATCAGGCTTTGGGTATTTGAACAATGGAAGAGGAGACTTAGCTGTCATATGTAAAGAGAATAGTTTTTGTACACACATTGTTTTGTGTGCGGGGATGGACACCTACAACTGAGCTGAGTCCAGCACAAACTCCTCTCAGCCAGTAGAGGGCCTACTCGGCCTGCTGCGATGAGATGTTTCACACCCGAGGGACCACATAGTGGGAAAAGCTGTCCTTTACCCCACACTTAACCTCCCACAATCCCATACACCTGAGTGCTCACCATGTGCTTCTCCCACCAGGCTTCGGGGTGAAGAAGATCAGCACGGCAACCATGAAGGCCTGCCAGTACATCCCCATCCACGTCAAACCCATCCGAGGCCTGGCCTTCAGCCGCCAGCAGGACAGCCTGCTGCTCTCTGGTGCTCTGGACAACACCATCAAGCTAACCAGGTCAGACCTGTGGACCTCACAATGAACTTTAAACATGGATGGATGTATGTTAGGCACTAGATGGTGCAGGTGCATTGGCTCTGAGCTTGATGATGTAATTTGCAAATTGACCTGTAGTGACCTATTCCCTTAGCTCAGATAGTACTGCAGGTTTTGCCAATGAATGGCTTATCTAAATTGTAATTGTATAGTTTTGATCATAGAAACAGACTCTAGATGTTGCTTGTAAAGTACCAGACAATGCCTGTGGCATTTGAACAGCACTGTAAATGATTGATGGCTGGTACTGAACTTCTGTGTTTCTTTAATTGTAGCTTGTTGACAAACACAGTGGTCCAGACGTACAACACTGGCGTGCCTGTGTGGAGCTGCTGTTGGTGCCATGACAACAACAACTACGTGTATGCGGGCCTCACTAATGGCACAGTGAGGGTGTACGACATGCGGGACACCAGCACACACGTGCAGGAGCTGCTGCCGTTGGGCTCCAGGTCAGGGGCACTCCACTTTAACCCCCCACATACACACTAAAACAACATATATCAAATCCCTTCATAAGACTTTTCAAGATTTTGCTGACTAATTCTTAATAACCTTTCAATTCATCTCAGTCCCATGGCAACGGGGCATGATTCATGAGCCATAGTGCTCAGATTCATGCTTTTGACTCCAGTTTGAGATGCCTTATTTTAATGCTCACATCTTAGCCCTCTTCTCCCCTCCCCTTCCTCCTCTCCTCTCCTCTCCTCTCCTCTCTTCAGGTGTCCAGTAGCATCTCTAACATACATGCCCCGTGCAGCCTCCAATGCGTTCCCGACAGGCGGCCTGCTGGCAGGCTCCCTTGAGGGCGGCTGCTTCTGGGAGCTGCAGGAGGGCACCAGCTACCAGCCCCACGTGCTGCCCATGGAGACGGGCAACTGCACAGACATCCAGGTGGAGCCAGAGAGCCGCCACTGCCTGGTGACCTACAGGCCGGGTGAGTCGAGTGGAGCGGAATGGCGATGCCCAGATGGGTCCCTGTGCTACAGCTGCACACAGGCAGCAGATTCACCTCCTACTTACTCATTCACTCCATCTGGGGCCCTGCTTTGTTGTTTGGCTTTAATGCAGTTCTGGAAGCACTCTTGTTAGATCTGAGTTTGCAGTGTCAGGCTCTGTTTGAAAACCGGGCAGCTTAGTGCTCTAATTATGCTTTCATTTTCGACCCAGGTGCTAGACCTGTTTTCTGCTTCTCAGATAGAACATCAGATATGACAGTCAGTTTTTATGTGTTTGGCTAGCACTTTCGTCCAATGTGACTTGAAGGCAGCAGTGCCCTGTTTAGGGGAACAGTGGAACAAAGGCAGTGTGGCTTTTGCATGTTAGAACATTTCCTTGGCCACTACTTTTGACTGACCTTGTTGTGCAGTTTATTAAGACCAGACTGAAACGCTGGCATTCATTACCTATGTCTTCAGCATTCCTACACTGTTCAGTCATCCCAAGATGATGCCTGAAAAATTTAAGTTGAAAAGTTGAAGATGAGCTTTATACAATACAGATACAGGATATGTTATGTGTACAGTGGTCCACCTGTTTTTATGTTGAATAACTGCACTAAATGCTGACGGTTCCTTTATATTGTAGGGCGCGCTAACCCATCTCTGCGCTGTGTCCTCATGGAGATGAACCGCGTGGGTCAGGCATGTTCCTGTGTCCCGGTGCAGTCCTTCACCGCTGGAGCCTCCTCCAAGATGCTCACCAAGAACTCCATCTTTAAGAACCCAGGCAACGACACTTCCATGCTGGTCTGTGCAGGGGATGAAGCCTCGCATTCAACCATGGTTAGACACTTGCTGTTTTTCAGCCATCACATACTCTATGTCTGTACCCTGCCACTGATAAGCAGCAGTTTAAAATGCAGCTTTCCTGTAGTCCTTACATTGCTGTCTTACCAAGCTTGTCATATTAAGACAATGTACTGTAGCTATAGAGTGCAACACTGGAACAGATACCACTTCACTTTGAAATACAATTGTGCTATTGTCTTTAATTTGTTAGCTCATATAGCATTTTTCACTTTGCCATTGATTTGAAACACATAAGTGAATGTAAGTACTAAGTAGTACAAGTTGTAGTGATTTGGTGGCTACAGGACTCAGCTTTTTTCCTCCTCTGAAGGTATGGGATGCTGGCAGTGGAGCTCTGCTGCAGAAACTCCCCGCTGACCTCCCTGTCCTGGACATCTGCCCGTTCCAGGTGAACCAGGGCCACTACCTTGCTTCTCTGACAGAAAAGATGGTCAAGATCTATAAGTGGGAATGAGAGAAGCAGGTAGCAGCTAAAGTGTTATGTTGTTGTATTTTAAAGAATAATGCTTTATTGTATGTACAACTATGGCATATTGTCAAGAGATTTTACATGTGCTGATTCATACCAAATAAAAATAAGTCTGTATATATGTATATTTTTGGTTTCTAAAATAAATGTGTTGTATAATATTATGGCTCTGAATATTTTTAAATGGGACTCGAGGCAAACCATAACTATAAACCTTTCATAGCCTTAAATACCAGTCAGAATGAAGCTGGCTGAGATGGCACCCACACAAGACACTGCACAAGGCGGTGTAAAAACATTTCAGAACATTTGAATATCCAAATTCTGGCCTTTTTTGCTTTTAGATGAAAAAAATATTGTTGAAGTTATGAATCAGAGTGGAACATCAAGTGTTTCAGACATCCTGAAATAATGCTGCTGTGGGAATGTTAAACTTGGTCTTATTGTTTGTTTAGTGTGGGTTGGCAGGCAATCTGAACGCAATGCAATACTTGGAGAGGGTTGTAATTAGATTGCATCATGCAAATCCTCTGCAAACACCCTGGCAACAAACTAATAATCCGACAGAAAGTGACATTAATATCTCAGCTAAGGTAACCAAAAGCCTTGAATTCCCATGTATCCACTCGGGAGTCACACGCTAGTTTGCTGCGCCTTGCTCAGCTGTGGTTGTTGTCTATAATTCGGCTGCCTCAGAGGATTTGCAAAGATCAATGATATTTTTTCGAAAGATAAATGACCCCTCTCGCAGTGCTGTCAACTCAACATTAGCCCATTAGAATGGGACGTGTCTGTCCTAGAAACAGATAGGCTAACCTTCCCAACATGCACTAAGATTTTATTATAAATAAAAGTTATGTTATATGGGAACATGTGCGCACATTTTATTACTTTGGAAATAATTATAACATTTATGAACTTCCTTTGTGCAAAAAACAAAAAAAACTGCCACTCGAAGAATTGGGTTTCTACGTTCGTTGCCAAGTGAAGTTTGATAGTGACGTGCTTGTAAATCGCCCGCATCTGTGTTGTAAAACTTTTTGCTCCCTTCCCTGCCCCCCAAAAATGGTATATTTTCTTCTATGAAATTCAGATCATTTTATTTTAAGTTACTGACTGTACAATACGACATGTCAACTTCATGATTCAAAATGCGGATTTACAACAATAAACCTATGCAACACCTTCTGAGAGGTTATCCACCGTACGTACATCTACGCGCATGGCAACGCACACGCACATCGTGAAAAAAACAGAAAGAAACCTAGCGAGCTAGCCGCCTCTCCACAGTCACCACCGCGTCGCCAGCTAATTGCTGAAGATGGCGGCTTGTAGACGTGTTCATTCTCTCCTGCTCTTGTTATCCTTATGTATATGTGTGTACTTCGTTCAAGCAGGAAAAACACAGGCTGGTGCCATCGGGAATGTCGATAATATTGGAAGCCCCCAGAATCAAGGCGCTTTACCCGCCGCAGCGAATGTAGCTCCCGGGGCTGTGGCAGCGCAGTCCCGTCGCTCCACCGGCTGGAAGCTGGCTGAAGAGGAGGCCTGTCGGGAAGATCTGTTAAGGCTTTGTCCAAATAAGCATTCTTGGTCAAACAACTTAGCCGTGTTGGAATGTCTGCAGGATCATAAGGAGGTAAGAGGAGAAGAGAATGTGTAAAACGCAAGGTTCTGTGTAAGTAGCTGCTGCATAGCTTGCTAACTTAGCTAGTTGGCTAGATGTAGGTTGTCAATTGTGGGTCAGCGGATCACATCTGGGCTAGACATCCAGGGCTTATGGACATCTCGGGCTAATGTCGTTGGCAGTTGCAGTTGTTTGATTGTTAGCCTGCTAATGCTATTGACCGAGTGTACCATTTGGGTGAAATTTGTCAGCATCTAGCAGGCATGATGGCTTATTTATATGGTTCTACGTTAGCCCTTGCGCTTAAACAGCCCTCTCAAGAAAAAATGTGCTAACATAATTTATTTGGAAATGAGGTTAAAAGAAAGCTATTGCTTCACCGCAAATCCCTAGCTACAACAACTGTGATATGCCTCATCTCTTGGTCCTGTCTGGACTGTAACACCCTCGTCAATGATTGCACTGTCCAGTCCAAGAAGTTTTGTACGCTCAGTGATTGTGGCAGTACACTGGTCCCATTGATTGGACATATTATTTTAGCTGCTAATTTATCACCAGCCGACACAGCTTGTCTTCATCGCCCGCTTGGCCAGCAAACGTGAACCTGTTTCTCAGAGTGACGTGTACCTATTTGCCTGTTATCTTGGTGACACCCCAGCGTGAAGTTTGCATAAACTCAGCCTGGTGCTGCAGTTGGTCATCATCTTGCGCATCAGACAAAAAACCCAATGTAGCCTCTATAACAGCCTATTTGACAACGTAGCAAGAGCTTTACGTGTATTTTTATATCTTAGGTGATCATTCATGTCCATATTTTTTGGATCACTAGTAACACGTAAAATACACGAATAGGAGTGTACGTGTCACAGCGTAAGCAGTGCAGTCTGTAATCACAATCTCCTCCTGGGAAATCATTGAGAACATGGATGTCAATGTTGAGCCATTTTTTAATCATGTTCAGTGTCTCCATCTGTCACCATTACAGTTGGCTAGTGGGATATTCCTTTGGCTGCTGGAGAAGCTTGTCCGTTGCCAAGCATATGGCAGCACACCTCAATATATGGGTAGCTCATTTTTATAAGCCAGACACATCAGAGTAGTGATGGGAGAAACAGTACTTTCCTCAGTGTGGTCAGACTCAATCAGGATGGTGTCCCATCGGTGGATTGTACTCTGTCCACACTCTCCAAACTCAATGCAACTCATTCAAGAGATGGGGCATAGTGTAAATCCGGGTGGATGCATGGAGTCTGAAGACGTGTCTGAAGGAAAGAAAGATCAAAGCATTGCCATCCAAGTACTCTTTTCTGGGTTTCTGAACAATACTAGGCCCAAGCTTCTCAGGGCTGAGCACAAGTCACATCCCTCAGAAGGAGAAGGATGGATCTTCATATCTGTCCCTCAAATATTTCCTTCTGCAATTAGGCTTTCAAAGATCAGCAGTGAAGTTGTGCTGGACCCTACTTGTCTTTGGGTCACGTCATCAAGCATCCCATTCACAGAGGCACACCGAGAGACTTTTGCGGTCCCACCCTACCCTCACTCCCCATCTCTGACAGGAGTTAGACTATTTGTCAGAGCTGTCCTTTTGGATCACAGGGCACAGTTGCCTATTCTATAATAAGGCCTGTGGGCAAAGTGAAGGCATGCAGCCGTGGTGGCGTGCAATGCCAGCACGGGCCTCCCTCTCTGGCCTGGGTGTCTGATGTGGCTAGCCTGTGGGTCTCCTGATCATGGGTGTTGTGTTTCCTCCCCTCCCTGCTGTCAGAGCTTCATATCTGGCTTTGTGGTCCAAGAAAAACTCTTTCACTGCTTCCTTTTCAGAAGCTAAATGTGTGCCATCCCCAACTTGACCTAACTGGAGAGTGACACTCACTTTATAAAAGAATGACAGAAAGCAGCATTGCACAGTCTTTATTTGAAATGCTTAGTCTGACCGTTGAAGTGACTGCCTGCTTCGTGGCTATCTTTCAATGTCTTGTGACTCCTTGCACGGTTGGATGTCTGTGGTAAACAGACATCAGGCAATGGCCATACAATGAAAGCAGGCTATTCCTTTGCTCAGATGTCTTTAAGAGCTGCCACAGGAGGAGTTTAAAAGGCTTTGCAGCAGAACGAGGTCACAGCAGGTTGTGCTGTCAGATTGATTGGATTTGAGAGCCTGTTTTTAGACCATCGCTGCACTCATCAAGGTTTCTCTTTGTGAATCAAAAATGCTCGGATTCTGTTAGGTCATGTCATTCCTATGATTCTGTGGCCAACACAGCACTGTGCGCAGGTGAGGTTGCATTAGGCAATAGGCCAGGCCTAGCTGCTGCTTTCTGTCTAAGCATTACAGCGTTAGCTCAAAAACAGTTTGCTACAGGTGAGGTTGAGGATCTCTGCTGCGTATGGGATCCCTGCCAAAAAAAAAATGATAGTCAGATGCTTGCATTTTACTTTTACTTGTTTTGTTGGAGTAGCATACCAAGGAGGGAAAGCCTGAGTCTATTTTTAAAAAGGATACAGTCTTGTCTGTAGAATAGGCTATTACATTAATATCGATAATTCCTTGAGGATGTGTGTAACAGTGGCAGTGTGAAGTCTAATTCATGTTGTCCTACTGCATGCTGTTCATATCTGGTTTTACACATTAATAAATGCTGGGGAAGGAGTTTTTCAGAGAAGGATAGACGCACAGGTCATGTTTCTTCAGCTGATTTGAATCCAGTGAAATTGGGAGTTGTAGCACGTAGTTTAAATAAGATAGATTTGTGCGCTGAAAGCAAATGAGATTCTGAGGGATGAGAATAACTTAGATCTTGGCTGCTTTGGCTAAAGGAAATGAGCCCTGTGGATTTTGTGGAAGAGATTTGAGCAGATTCTCCCAGCTCTGAGGCTGGGCCGAGGCTTTGGGCTCACAGGCACCCCGGGATTTGGCATCTGCCGCTCTGGAGGCTGTGGCGTGTGGGCCGGATGTACTCAGTTAGCTCCCTCTGAGCCCCTCTACTTCCTAATCCACACGTCCCACAATCTCCCAGGCCTTTAGGAAGACATGCAGTGCAGCCCCCTCCCATCCTACCATCAATCCTTCCTAATGTAATCCTCACCCAGGTGAACCAATTGGACTAGTTTTGTTGTTCTCTGTTGCCTGCCTGACTGCCTGCCTGCCACATCTTGGCCTCTTATTTTGGGAAGAAATTCCAGTCAAGTGGGAGGTGTGGGTTAGGATCCACGGTTAAGCTTGGTGTACGTTAGACATTTCCCAAATAGTTTAACACTTCTGGGAAAGAGTGTGCCCCTGTCTAACCTTCCAAGACTGTGTGTGACAGGCTTTTGAAGACAATCATGCAGCACTTTAAGACTGAGTGAGTGTCAACTTACTTGGGAGAGGTTTCAGGACATCTAGGCGATTTTATGTTGATTTAGGAAAATGCCCAAAAAGAAAAAACTGGTTTGGTGAGCATGGCTGATATTGTTTGGTTTATTTTTGCCAACAGAGCAGATGGGCCATGTGGGAATGATGCAGGAGAGCAGGCAGAGCAGAGCAGGCAGAGCTTATGAAGACCTTACGGTAGAAATGTTGCACCAGTAAACCCAGGCGTAGCCTATGTAACACTGCTTGGACACTGCTTTTTGTGTCCTGCACTTGACCCCATACTTGAACCTCTTACCCCACATTTCCCTCCATTTCCTGCCCTTATTTACTCTGGCGTCAGTTCAGTGCAGGCCGGAGCTTTTATGAAGTTTGTAGAGAAGCAAAGTTGTGCTTATTTTTGCAGTGGCTTATAAGTGTTGGCTACAGTTGGATCATGGGAGTAAATATTATGGCCTGTTTTTTTTTTTTTTTTTTTTTAAATGAGCTGAGCCATTGAAAACAGACATTAATAAATTCATAGTTTAGAGGCAGAAACTGCTGGGTCAGTGAATT
>JAVQKI010365430.1:0-10475 GCA_036025975.1 Nematalosa erebi
TCTTAACACCTGCTTGGATGACGGTAAAGTGTTAAAAAGCTAAATAAGTTAGCATAAAATACCCTCCTGGATCCCTGAATCCCTCTATTTTAGGCAGCCAACCGAAGCAACTAACTTTAAGAGGATAGCCTAGGCTATAGGCTAAGTGTTTTCATGTTTCATTATTTCCATCTGTAAAAATTTATTTTTATTTCTGTGCACATGTACGGTGGCATGGTGAGGTAATTTCAGGTGACCAGAAATGTTAATTTGTCTTCAAGACCATTTGACCTCACCTTGGTTTTTCAATCTAAAATCACTCTGCTTAAAACACCTGATGCCACAGACTGGCTCAATTGGGACACATGACTTGTGCCATCAGCATCACTGAATACAATCTAAATGCTTGGACTGGAATTATAATAGAGGGTTAAGGGTGTGGGATTTACCACTGTCACATAGCCAAGAAGATGGCCTGTATGAAAAGTCAGCAGTGCACTTTCAGAAAGCATGCTTTGGGTAGGGCAACTTCTTCCTCAAAAACTTTCTGCCAATTATACTGCATTAAAATTAATGTTTTATTCAATCATACAATAAACTTCTCCGGGGTGACAGTCAACACTTGACAGTCAAGTCAGAGCCTATCCTATCTGAAAAGTGAAAACTACATTTTGCTTTATTTTTCTTTGTATAGCACTCACCTTACTCCGTCACTAATGACTCCAAATGTTGATTTCATGTGCCCTCTAGCGCAGGCTCTGTAAATTGCACTGTGGGGGGGGGGGGTTCTTTCAAAGAGCGACAATTATGTGCCTCTATACAGATGTTTACAACCATTCTTCCGTGATATGACAGGCCTAGGCCTACGCAGAGCGCAGGTAGGATTTTTTGACGCAGGTTTGCTGTAAAAGGCGGCGACCGGTATGTCTTGGGCCGTGCCCACATAAGAGATCACGTTTCCTTTACACTTCTCAGTGTTTTGTCAGTTGTAGCATGTTGACCTGTCTTGTATTCCAACAAGATAAATGTGGCCATTAGACAGTGGTGAGCAACACTGCACAACAACGCAAGGCCTACTGGGTCCCTAATTGGCCTAATTAATTTCAATCAGTTCATGGGGCCAAAATATTAAAAATCACAAATTTACGACAGTCTTATTCCAACGGAAACCTTGAGGAGGCAATTCCAGCATACAACCTCCCCAGTCAGACTTTTAATGGCTGCAATTACAGAGATTAAAATATTGCTTGATGAATATCGGTTGAATTATATCCTCCCCGACATGCGACCTATTTTGACGCTTCAAAGCACGGCTCATCAGATTTTCTAGCATAAACACTGTGTAGGCGTTGTGCGCATAAGATATCCAATAGCATTGTTTGTTTCAGAAAGGTCTCGGGATGAGCCAATGGCCATAAGTGTTGTTATCAAGGACCGAAAACCCTGCAGCCGCCATGATTCTTGTTTGCTTTCAGTGAGAAACAACGCATACAAAGTGGAGCAGAAACAAAGGAAACACGCACTCGTCTTTCTGAATTGGTAACTTATGCTTTTGCAGGTAAGAACAACACAGGATATCAAAAATGAGCACATTCTGTTTGAAAATATAACGTTATTGAGTTTGGACGTGCATAATGTTCGGTATTGATACGTTTATGAGAGTCTTTTGGATTCACTGACAATTTAGCTAACGCTGGAGTTGACGTTAACGAAATTTTGTTTGCAAGTGAATGCGGCTAGCTAGCTACCATGTTCCTTAACAGTAAGATCTCAGAGGATTAACGTTATTTGGGTCCGCTTTTATTTGATTAGATGCCGCTTTGTAGATGCCCTTGGTTTTATAATTTAATGATTGGCGAATGTTACTTCCTGCGTTGGATCTTGTTAGCAGGCTACGCGGATTATGATAACATTAGCTGATGAGCTAACGAGCTATTTAGCTGGAAGTTAATACGTAGCAAGATAGCTAGCAATTTATGGCTTACGGTGAGCGTTACATAATTCAGCTACTGCTAACTATGTTAACTGGTGAACTTCCGTGTAACTAGTGGTGGTTCATGATTGATTTGTGCGTCTTATCTAAACATAATTTTAGTCAGTGTCCATTTGCAATCAGTTGGTAAAAATTTAAACCACTTTAAGGGTGATATAGCTGGCTAGCTAGTTGAATTAGCATACGGCCGTTTGGCCACACGTATACGCTGATAAGTTGTTTTGGCATTCCAGCCAGCGATTAAGATAGATGTGCGGACATGATCACGTTATTCACAATATTACATTTTTTACGTCTGTCAGTTGTACCTTAGGTTACGCTACATACGGTAACGGTAGCCTGTTCGAGTTTAGTAGGATTGGCTAGTTGCTCGGCTATCTAACGTTAGCTTTTTAACTCTGTTAGCTCATGAACATTATTTCTGACCTTATGTTATTTAGCCAAGGTAACTATTTAACTAGCTTGCTAGCCAGATTTGCTAGTCTGTAAGTCATGTATAAAGCCCTAGGTTAGAAGCATTACGTCGAAAAGTTTATTGCCTGATACTTGCGAGGGTAACAGAACAAGTGGTGATTTATATAACACAGCTGCGTTGCTATATAACAAGCTGGCCTACATCCCATTCTATATGTTGATGTACAAAGGCGCTTGGTAGCAAGTTCAAACAGATAGACCCACGCCTGTTTTCATGCAGACGAAACTTATTCTCGCGTAACTGGTTGGCTAGCTTATGCTTAGTATTTCCATTTATATGTGGGAGATCTGTTACCTCAGGAAATTAGGGTTTGCTGTAATAGTAAAGCTTCTTTGATTATGTACCTGCTGATTAGGAACAATTAGGCAATAGGCTAAAAAGCCCTCTAATTTTGAGATCCTCTACATCTAGTTATCTTTTGATGCCAAGAGGTTTCCACCTGTACTGCTGCTAGCCACCAAGTCTCCGTTGAATGCTAATTAGCCAGTCAGCTAGTCCGAGCTAACATGCTCGTGTGTCAGTCATTTAGCTGTACAACGGAATATGCTATTCCCGAGGAACCGACTGAATTCTTTGATGTAAAACTAGAGGACTAGATGCCTAAAAGGCATACAAATCTATCAAATATTGCCACTGCTAGATGATTCTAAGAGGTGTTAGAGGGCAATACAGTCAGCAACGTCATGCTGTTAGGGTTTGTTTTATTTTGTGGTGGTTTCCTATCTTCGACCCAGAACTCCATAGTGCTTATCTTGTATTAGGGGTGGGAAAAACACTTTTGTTTATCCACCCTTATTTGACTGTATGTCATCCAAATTAATATCGGAATGGTCCCAGAACGAACTGTCAGATGCAAAGATAGTATGTCATTCGAAGTGGCAAAAAGTTACTTAAAGCTTTAAAGATGCTTACTATCTTGTATCCCTAACCACTTTTGGGTTGACTATCAATTTTTTTGTAGATGATCACTCTGTTGCCAACCTAACAAGTCAGTAAGGCTTATTCTTAATCAACTAAGATATTGGCATAATTGACTCTCTGTTGAATCCCTGTTTGATTTTAATTACCTGGCCTTCATGTGGTGTTCATTATTGCAGGGGAAATTTGCGTCAGAGTGGTTTATCTTAAGTCAAGCAATAGTAACAGTCTTAGTTGGAAACTGAGGTTTCTATCTTGTAATGTTCTTATTTTCTCAAAGAATTAGCTGTTGGTAAAGGTTTATGAATTGTTATGTTGTTTTAGGTTGTTGAATGCTGTGATGCCTTGTTTTCACATTTTAATTTGCTCAATATCTGCTTAGGTTTTTATTTTCTATTTTGATAGTTAAGACTTTGGTAATGAAATGTGGCTATTCAAACGTCCAGTCCACATGTGTTACTGAGGAGTGGAAAGAAGCAGAAAAGTTCACAACAGTTTGCTGTTTTGTTTCCCAGTATTGCAGGGATGCCCAAGGAGAAATATGATCCGCCAGACCCAAGGCGGATGTATACAATAATGTCGAGTGAGGAAGCAGCCAATGGGAAGAAGTCATACTGGGCAGAATTGGAGATAACTGGTTAGTCACTATTAGTGATTTCCATGTGAAACTATTGATACTTTTTTATGTGTGATGTTATGGATGCATTATGCTGAGAAGTTTCTATTTGTTTGTGTTTTCTGTCACAGGTAAAGTGAAGAATCTGAGTTCATCGTTATGGTCCTTGACTCATCTCACAGCACTGTATATCAGCGACAATTCCCTTTCGCGCATCCCGCCTGACATTGCCAAACTACACAACCTGGTGTACCTGGACCTGTCGTCCAATAAAATAAGGAGTCTGCCGGCCGAGCTTGGCAACATGGTGTCTCTCAGGTATGCCAAAAATTGCAGCCATGACCTTCAGACGCAGTCGGTTGTAGCCAGGTTCCCTGTCCACCTGGGGAGGTCCCACAGTGAGCCACACCTGCACTTAGCCCTGTGTTTCCCCACATTTTAAATAATGAGCTAAACTTGTATTATACACCCAAGCTACACGAATTATGGAATGTGGTATATCTACAGAGTATGACACTCTGGACTGATACATGTCAACCCTAATCCTTCCCCAGGGTTGATGAATGTTATGTAAATCAACATGTCTCTTCACCAAGGGCTGAAAGCTGTCGAGAGCACCCTAAATCCTGAATGGTTTATGTCCAAGGCAGTTGGCATGCAAATATAACTTAAAGTTATTTAATGCTCAGAGTAAAACAGTTAGAGACTTGATCTCCTGGCAGCTCTGGTTTTAATACAGCCAGGTTGGCTTGCCAACACACACAAAAAACATTATGGTGTAGAGATTATTATATATTTTCAGTTCTTCTGTCTATACGATTCCTGCTCATGTTGAGTAACCTGTAAATTGAGTGTAGTTTATCGTTTACATTTTTTATTTTTTGCCCCCATATTTCAATTTGTGATGTCTTCCCTGCCCCTCTCCACACAGGGAACTGCTTTTGAATAACAACCAGTTGCGGGTTCTACCTTTTGAACTTGGAAAGCTGTTTCAGCTACACACACTGGGCTTGAAAGGTACGTGCTCTGGCTGCTGCACATCTCACTAAATGTTATTCTTACGGTGTCCTGGGGCATATACTATGAAGCCAGGTAACTGGGTAACCCAAGTAACTTAGCAGTAACCACTCATCTCTAAAAAAACACTGTTCTGAGCATCTGTGAAGTGACATATTGTCTTGATCAGCAGTTACACTAGAAGTTACATAGGTTTGCCAGTAATCTAACTTTGTTGTATACCTTCCTGGTATTGTATCTCCATAGCTTTGTGCTCTCACTGGGACTATGGAAATGTCTTGACACATTTTTAAACATACTCCTCCTGCATTCTCAGTAGAACATTTTTAAACCATGCCAGTATTTTTGCTATATTTGTGTTGTGTTGATACGTTAGCAGAGGCATAAAGCAGTGATTCTCAGCCTTTGAATGATTTACGTCTAGTTGAAGAGGCTATTTTGATTAATTCTTTGTAATGTCATGCATATCGTGTCAGAGAGATCTGAACTTGTGTTGACCCCTGTATTTACAGGGAACCCACTTGCACAAGAAATTTTAAACCTCTACCAGGAACCTGATGGAACACGCCGGCTTTTGAACTACCTGCTGGACAATCTTGCAGGCACCAAGCGTGGTGAGTTGCTTAACAGTTCTCTTTTCTCGTCCTCGTCTATTATGTGAGGGCTCATGTTTCTGATGTGTCGCTTTGCTGGAGATGTTGGTTTAGCCTTTCAACAGAGGTACAGTTGTTGTTTTTGTTGTTGTTCTGTTGTTGTTTGCCTTCAAAATGGCACAGATGGTTTGGATTCTGGGGAATTCAAAAAATGGGTTATATTGAGTGGTTTTGAGTGCTTTGAGACAGAGTGTGTGTGTGTGTGTGTGTGTGTTTTTGCGTGGGTTTGCTGCTGGAGCAAACTGTGACGGATGGCTCCCCACTTTCCTCCCCTCAGTGTCCACTGAGCCACCACCTCCACGCTCCTGGATACCTCTGCAGGACCCAGATAGGACAAGACCAACAGGTACTGCTCAGAACACCCACTCACTTTTCACTCTTGGGAAAGAAAATGTTTGTCTTAAAAATGGACACCTGTTATTTATGAGTTGATCCATGTATTGCTCATTAAATAAAGTCAGTAATGTCCAGACATTTGGTGAAATGATTCATGATTTATTCCTTTCAAGCTAATCTAATTGCAAATTATTACCTTTTGTTGGATACATTTTTTTTTTTGTTTATATATAGTTTGTCAAAACCCACTCAAACTTAACTCAAGGCAGTTTATTGTGTGCCCACCAAACACGGCTGTACGATAGTCTAGATTGATGTGGCTGATAGCGTTTCTAATCTTGTAATCTTGATTTTCCTCTTTCCTCTGCAGCCCTGTTCTCAGTCATGTGCTACAATGTGCTCTGTGACAAGTACGCCACGCGCCAGCTCTACGGCTACTGCCCGCCCTGGGCTCTCAACTGGGACTACAGGAAGAAGTCCATCATGCAGGAGATTATGAATTGCAGTGCAGATATCATCAGCTTGCAGGCAAGCTCAAGTTTATGCTCAAGTCTGTCGTGGCATTTTCACTAAGCACTGAGTAACAGAAAGCAGGGACATTCCATGTTAAATCAGTATGTTAAAGCAAAACATTTTAAAATTAGTAAAGAACTGGGAGAAAAAATTATTGTAAAAAAAAACTTGCCAAAATTATTTTAAAATATCTGTTTGAATTCACATGGAATATGATGTATATAACGCTGAGTAGGTGTCATTGAAACTTTCATTTTTCAGTAATAATGTTGCTGAAATGTGCTGAACAATCCCATCTGATGCATTTTTGGTTCTGTTAATAGGAAGTTGAAACAGAGCAGTACTACAACTTCTTTTTGGTGGAGTTGAAGGAGCAGGGCTATGAGGGCTTCTTCAGCCCAAAGTCCCGAGCCAGGACCATGTCTGAGTCTGACCGCAAGCATGTGGACGGCTGTGCGATATTCTATAAAACAGACAAGTGAGTTCCGACACAGCCCCCCTACTCTATCTACTGACAGACTGCACAGTTGCATATACACAGCACCCCAAATACCATGCTGTTGCAGCCACATTTGTGGCTCTCTTGAAAAAGCACAGCTTCTGATTTTTTTTTTTTATGGTCAATATAGGTGTGTCAATATGTAAAAAACGAATATCCCCTCTAGAGATATTAAAGATGGTATATCGGTCCTTGTCAACAATTTCAGGTTTAGTTTGGTCCAGAAACACACAGTGGAGTTCAACCAGCTGGCCATGGCCAACTCGGAGGGGTCAGAGGTCATGCTCAACCGAGTGATGACCAAGGACAACATCGGTGTGGCGGTTCTCCTGGAGCTCCGCAAGGAGATGATGGAACAGTCTGGTAAGAATGGCATTCACCACAGCACTCCTTTTTTGGTTCTAGTATTTATCGCAGTTTCATCTAAAGTCACTTTATAACATCTGACACAATAAAAAAAAATATATGGACACATTACAGCACAGTCCGCCTAATGGTACCTCTGTTCCCTTAGCCGGTAAGCCTCTGCACGGCATGGAGAAACAGCTGCTTCTGGTGGCCAACGCCCACATGCATTGGGACCCAGAGTACTCGGACGTGAAGCTGGTGCAGACCATGATGTTCCTGTCTGAGGTGAAGAACATTGTGGACAAGGCCACGCGCAGCCTCAAGCTCTCCTCCGTCTCTGGGGAAACCAACCCCATCCCCCTTGTCCTGTGTGCTGACCTGAACTCTCTGCCTGACTCTGGTGAGTCGCACTGGCCTCTGATCATTGTCTGTGAACTTGCTCCCAGGCAGAGATTTCTTCCTCTCCTCCCTTCCACAGACAGTGTTATAGCTACATGACCAAGGCCAGTGGGATTTGGTTTTGTAACAGTGTGCTACATCCTGCAGCACATTCACACATGGACAACTGTAGATCCATGAAAATTATAAGTAAAATGTATACTAGACAACGATACATTTGTAGATTAATGTTAAGTGTGATGAATGTTAAATGGAGGAACTATTGAACTGGTCTTGCATTTACATTTGAATTGAATCTTTATTCTTGTGTTCGTATGGCATGGCTTACAGCATTAGCGACACCTGGCCTTACTAAGTGCTCTGTTTGTTCTAGGTGTGGTTGAGTACCTGAGTACAGGTGGAGTAGACAGCACCCACAAGGACTTCAAGGAGCTGCGCTACATCGACTGCTTGACTAACTTCAACTGTAACGGCAAGAACGGCACGTCCAATGGCAGGATCACCCATGGCTTCAAGTTAAAGAGTGCCTATGAGAACGGTCTGATGCCTTACACCAACTACACGTTTGACTTCAAGGTGAGACCCTCTTGTCATGCCACTGTAAAGACATAGTGGCATTTGCTTAAAGGAGAAATCTGTTTTGATCCAATCTATGTTCCTGTTGATGTTGCTGAGAGCTATCAGTAGGTATGAGAACAAGAGAATTTGGTGGAACGTTGACCAAATTAGCAAAACAGCTGATAATGGTAATTGATGGAGGCTACCAACAGCTCGCAGCAGCGTCAAACAGGATTATTGATTGATTCACACCGGATTTCACCTTTAAATGTGACCTTGGCCATGGCCTAGTTTAATATGAAAACAGCAGAGGATGGAAATTCTTTTAATAGGTAATGCTAATACTTTATAGTCTAGCTTCATAGCAAACCCATTATGCTGAGATTGCAGTGCTGTAGAATGTCCCAGAATGTCTTGGCACTTGAAGCTCATATTAAGTTGCTCCCATGTAAATTACTGGTAAGTTATGAGTCATGTTATTAATGCCAGCTCTCTGTAAAAATTTCTTGGAGCTAGCAACAGTAACTAGGAGACCTTTGTTTTGGTCCATTAGTAATGCTTTTTTATTCGCTTCGATTCTCCATTCGATTTATGCCTTCTATGCTAAATGGCAATGAGATCATGATTAATTAACCTGTTTGTTTAACCCCTTTTTTTCTATGTGTCTTTGCAGGGCATCATCGACTACATCTTCTTTTCTCAGCCTCTGCTCAACGTCTTGGGTGTTTTGGGGGCACTGGATACCCAGTGGCTCAATGAGAACAATATCAGCGGCTGTCCTCACCCCCATGTCCCCTCCGATCATTTCTCGCTGTTTGCACAACTGGAGCTGATTCTCCCTTACCCACCCTCAGTCAATGGAATCCACCTGCCTGGACGCAGGTAGTTCTCCGAGCCACCAGGGGAAGTCACACCACACCAGGGCAGGGCCTCGCCTTTGCCGCCAGGCCAGGGGTAGCAGACATCTGAATCTTTCGAAAGCGGTGTGGTATGACTAACTCGTCAAATTCTCAATGGATTTTAACTGAAATGGACGCTAAGGTCAATCTTTTCTGTATCACCTTTTTTCTGGGGCACAATTTTAAAGAAAAAAATGTTCTATACTTTTCACACTGTATGTAAATGTAGGGGTCCTGAGTATTCCGTGTAAGTTTACTTACAGAAATTGAAGCTTTTTAAGAAAAAAAGAAAACATAAGGCAATACCTTAAGTCACATGCAGGGCTTTTCGTAACTACAGAGTCACAACCTACCTGATAACAATGAGGTATTCTGGAACATGCCATCCCAAGGCCAGTTAGACCAAGCAGCTAACTTTTAATGGGGGGGACCATAAGCCAGCCGTGTGACCTGAAATAAATGATAACCTTTACCGTCTTTTCATATACAGGCAGTCCTTCTCCCCCAATCTCACACACACACACACACACACACACACACACACACACACACACACACACTAATCCATTTTGGACATCATCTGTAGTGTACAAGGGCCAGGGGTGCTGGACCTGTTTTTCTGACGTACACACTGGTGCTGAGCCCAACACCTTGGGTGCTACAGGCCTTATGCGAGCTGCCGCTCACTATTTTAATTGGAGTAGTGACCCAGAATTTAGTAATCGGGATCATAAAAGTCACTGTTTCTGCTGTTCACTTGAGTTTGCTTTCTATGATCTGCTTTTGTCTCTTTACGGAAAAAAAAGAATGAAAACCGCTGTTTTTTTGTCAATTTTTAATCCTCTGTCTTGAACCCTATCATGCTAAAATCATGCCCTTGGTTGATGTCTTTTATGCTTGTCCTTAGCTGTTTTTTAATGATTATCTGGATGTACTGCCACTGACTTGTCCCTCACCCCTGCCACAGCCCACCCCAAACCACCCCACCCCCCTGACTCAGGCGAATCTCTTCTTTTTAAGAAAAATGTGTTATTTTGGTCTGTTATATGTAACTACTGCTACATCTCAGCTGTACCCTCCCTTTCCATATAGTGCCATCCTATGCATTCTACCATAAGGCCAAGTGTAAAGCTCCCAGTCCATCTGCTACTGTAAAAAAATCTTTTTTTTTTTTTTTTTGTCAGAGGCTGAGAAACTAAAAATGGACTTTTTTGTTGGGTGGTGTCCTACCTTTTTGCTTTGGAAGCTATTAGTTTTTTTTTTTTTTTTTTT